>CABHPP010128421.1:1844-59128 GCA_902168425.1 Peromyscus attwateri | reverse complement strand
ACACACACACACACACACACACACACACACACACACACACACACACCATCCAATTGGCTTCCAGTGCCTTTTAGTGAAAAAATATAAGCTCCTACTCAGTGTCATGGGTTCAGGGAGTCTCATAAAAATTCCTTATCCATATGATACTTTTGTAAACAAAGAACAGGCTCACTGTTTTTTTTCATGTAGTTTTACAGTAGGTGTTGAGTACATCTTGAAAGCAACTAGAAAGACTATTTCACTTCTTCATCCATCCAGTTTCTTACTTACCAGTTAAGAGTTCATTCCTCCTTTTGACTAACAATGAGAGGAGGGTTACTGTCACATACAGACAGGACTTTTCATTTTTGAAGTGGTCCCCTGAGACAGTCTTGTTCAGATCTGTAGTATTCCATCTAACACCAGCTGATAGGTGAGAAACTGAATATAGAAAAATCTTAATACTCTTCCCAAGGCTTGTAAGATTCTAAACTAGTTGGAAAGTTTTCAATGCTGTAAATTGTCATGTTGTGTATCCCATTTGGGTGAAGTCACTTCTGTCTGCAAATGCTTTCCTGGAGTCCAGGTGCTCCACAGAAACCATCTCCGTCCCCAGGCTGAATGGACAGGAAGGGCAAGACTGCATAACTCTGAAGCCAACTACACTGTGTTCTGTCTGTCCACTTGACATCATAAAGCCATGCTTTCAGAAAAGAATTTAAAAACAATGGCTAGAATGTTTAGATGTCTCACACCTAACATGTTCTTCACTTACAGGAGACATGTTTTTTGGAGTTAGATAAGGTATTGTTTAATAGAGGAAATTTTTTACTTCAAATAATAAAGAAATGGATGGTAAGAATGTGGACTGTGTATTGTTTTTATAAATTGATGCCTCTCTGTTGAGTATGCTTTCTAGTGGACTACCAGGCATTTCAGAAAAGCCATATACTTGATGTACCTTGGTCTCTTTTAAACAAACAGTTCTTAAATTTCTTGCTGTGTTATATGGGGACATCACTACGTCAGGGAAAACTTACCTTGATCCTGGCAGTGGAGATATTTGATGATTGGATGATGATGAGCTGGAGGCCACATTAGGAAGTACTCATTGTCAAGGACTTGGGGCAGCATCTGGCTGACAACTTAGGAGCCTTGGCATGAGGTCCCTCTGATAGAGTGCGGCAGTGATTACAGTGGGTTTTTTTGGGGTCACTGGAGCCCTGGTGACAGAGCAGTAGAAAATGAACTCAAACGCATTTTTACACTTGTGCCAATGTCGGCTTCATCTCACCTTATTGGTGACCTTTGGAGAACTGGTTCTTCTCAAGAAATCCATTCCAAAGAATGGATTAGAAGTAAAAAGAATATCCATACATTCTATAGCACATGTAAAAAAAAAAAAAAAGAAGTGATGTGAAAATTCCAAGGAGATTTTGTGTGAGGCTAAGCTTAAGGGAGGGGAGGGTACAGGATTCTAGGACCAGGCATATGAAATAACCAATACATTTTATGATATTTAAACAGCATTAAACTCTCTCCACAAATTCAACTTATGCCAGCAACATAGTTAACAATTTCTGCAAAGGTTTCAATGTGTGACTTAATCCAATGGGAGCTTAGCCTCACACAAAATCTCCTTGGAATTTTCACATCACTTCTTTTTTTTTTACATGTGCTATAGAATGTATGGATATTCTTTTTACTTCTAATCCATTCTTTGGAAGGGATTTCTTGAGAAGAACCAGTTCTCCAAAGGTCACCAATAAGGTGAGATGAAGCCGACATTGGCACAAGTGTAAAAATGCGTTTGAGTTCATTTTCTACTGCTCTGTCACCAGGGCTCCAGTGACCCCCCAAAAAAAACAACTGCAATCACTGCCGCACTCTATCAGAGGGACCTCATGCCAAGGCTCCTAAGTTGTCAGCCAGATGCTGCCCCAAGTCTTTGACAATGAGCACTTCCTAGTGTGGCCTCCAGCTCATCACAAACTGAACTTATGAACCGATTGCCATAGTCACAAGATACAGCCTCATCTGGCCACAGTGGCTTAGGAAGAAGGGAAGCGTGGGCCCTGCCCACACTGCAGAGAAGGGGATTGTGGCATGATGGAGCAGGTTACACTGGTGTCACTTTAGATTCTGTCTGTCACAGGCAATTCTCTGTCCTCAAGTCACTCCTACTCTTCCATCTGCAGAGTGCTTTTTATCTATTTGCAGGGTTCCCAACACCGTACCCCTTGCTAGGCTTCCTTCAGGTGACGAAGAGGGTCCCTGAGTCATACTCTTGCTCTTGGACTCTCAGGGACTCTATGCACACTCGCATTCTGTCCCCATTCTTCAGTCTTGCCAAAGTTTCCTCAAGAAGTTAAACAGGCATGCCCCAGCTTTCCCTCACAGCAGAGAGTGGTTTGCATAAGGATGACCCCTGTGGACTCGTATATTTGAATGCTTAGTCACTAAGGAGTGGAACTCTTTGGAAGGATTAGAAGGATTGGGAGGTGTGGCCTTGGTGGAGTAGGTATGACCTTGTTGAAGGAAGTCAGTAACTGTGGGTGAGCTTTGAGGTTTTAAAAGTCCATGCCAGGCTAAATCTTTCCCTTTCTCTCTCTCTCTCTCTCTCTCTCGCTCTCGCTCTCGCTCTCGCTCTCGCTCTCGCTCTCGCTCTCGCTCTCGCTCATTCTCTCTCTCTCTCGCTCTCGCTCTCGCTCTCCTTCCCTCTCGCTCTCTCCCTTTCTCCCTCCCTGTCTATGGATCAGGCTGTAGCTTTCAGCTTCAACTCCAATGCCTGCCAGCATGCTGCCATGCTCCTGCCATGATGGTAATGGACTAAACCCCTGAAACTGTAAGCAAGTGCCCACTAAGTGCTTCCTTCTGTAATTTGCCTTCATCATGGTAGCTCTTCCCAGCAAGAGAACTAAGAGCTTGAGTGCTTGGGAACTATTTCTTAGTTTTAGATTCCTTAATTTTAGATTTTTTTTGCCATCAGCAAAGTCTAATCAAAGTACCAGCTGGCCCTTGTTCTTTCTATGGTCCACCCCTTGTGTTTTCTCTTTCTGTCCTATGAGCTGCAGGAAGCCAGTAACATCTTAACTCTTTGTCTTAAAATGCCCTCATCTGTGTAACTTCCTTCACACTTCTATGTCCTATTTCTCACATCAGTATAGATGACAATTTTGGAAGCTTTGTAGAATTCTGTAGTCACATTTTACTAACTACCTACCTAAAAAAAAAAAAAAAAAACTGTCCCATTTTCTTTTTACATTTTTTTATTATGGTAAAATATAAACAACATAAATTAGCCACTTAGCCATTTTAAGTGCAGAATTCATTGACATTAATTAAACTCGCATTATTGTGCAAAAAATCGTAACTTCCATTTCCAAAACTTTCTCATTATCACTAAGTAATAATATTCCATATCATCATTCTCGAGGCCCCTGGAAACCCTGCTGACTATTCTGCCTATTAATTTACATATTCTGTGTATCACATGTAATCGCAAATCTGTAATGCCTGCCCTTTTGTGTCTTGTTTGCTTTACTTAGCATAATGTTTTCAAGCTCCATCAATGTTGCGGCTTAGATCAGAACTGAGCCCTTTGTGAATGTGTGGCATACAATTGTATTTTGCTTATTCAGTTGCCCATCAATGGAGTCAGGTCATTTCTTCCCCTTGCCTATTTAAACAGTGTTAGAATGAACACTGGCTTGTTGAAGTTCCTGTTCCAATTATTTTGTGTAAATATCTACGAGTGGATGATCACATTGTATGTTCTGCTTCAGAGGGATGCCAGACTACTGTCCACTGTGGCTTCACCATTGGCCATTCCCACTACAGAGTTCTGGCTTCTCCACATTCCTGGCAATGCTTATTATTGCTGGGCTGGGTTTGGACCATCCTACTTGATATGAAGAAGTGGTTCAGATTTAGATTCCACTAATGCCCACATGATGCTGAGCATCCTCTCCTGTGCTCGGAGTGTGTCTGATTGGAAGACATCTCTTCCTCTTGTCTCCTTTCTAACTGAGCTGTCTGTTTTGCTGTTCCATTGTAGTTCTTATTCTATTTCCTTCTAGGCTCGCCCCCGTCTATTGGTGAAATTATTAAGGCCGCTCCATGTACTTAAAAGGGAGGTTTAGTTTGTGGGGTAACTTACCAGTGAAGGGATAGTTTACAGAGTCTGGGAAAGACATGGGACAGTCCAGCAGTGTTCTCTGGAGAACTCTGCTCGGTCTACCTCCAGCGTCCAGGGTCTAGGAACCAAGAGAACTGGCCTATCCGGGTCTTCAGGGTCCTCTCTCGGCCCCACCTTGTAGGCGTGACAGTTACTGAAGCCTCAATGGGGGTTGGAACTTCCAGATCAGAGCTGGAATGGCTACCCACCACACCCATCACTTTCTACAATGTCTATGTTTCTAATACTCCACATAAAGTGACTTGGAATTTTCTGTGCTTCTGCTTCTCAGAATCCTCCCTTCTACCTGTTTCTGGGTCTGAGAGCCACGTTCAACGCTTTTACCAGTGCCTCTTACATTAGCACTGTGTTCCATGATACCTGGCCTGTTTCAGAGTGCACGTTATGACAACACACTTTACTGTGTAAAGCTGCTTGTGTGTCTGTAGAGTTCCTGGCATGTACACAACCCCCTTGCCACCTTGGATGCAGGTTATCAGGAGGCTGGAGTAAGAAGCCATGGCTTTGTCCTCTGATGCACACGTAGACCAGGGTCTGCTTCCTTTAATTATACTGTTGTGGTCAGCCTTCATGTCTGCTGGGCTGTCAGGCTGAGGTGCATCTGAAGTTGAGGCCACTGTCTCCTCCTCAACTCACCCTGTTGTCTGCTTCCTTAAAGCCAGAAAGGGAAGCATTCTTGAAATAAAGCCATTATAATATCATGTGACATAACCACAGAAGTGACAGGTGCCTGTCCTGGTGCCTGTAAGTGACAAGCCTCACCCATATTCAGGGAGAACGTGAGATGTGAGTTCGGAAAGGTAAAGAGCGTGAGCTCCTATCAGAGACTGCCCAACATGTCATCAAGTTAAGGGTCTCAGGGACTAACAAGAATGTATCATATTCTTATCTTATTGGAAACGTTACTGTTCTGTGATGAGCTAAAGTGATGCCTAATACCAAAGTTGCCACTCTTTCCTGGTGTGCTATCTTAAACCTCATGGTGTGTTTAATGGATGCATGGTTCTTGGGTGCCAAAAAAGACTTAATTCTTCTAGTATGGTCCTGTGAAGGGATAGCCAGGAAATGTGAACTAAGAAAAACGGTTCCTTCAGAGGCCTCAGTGAGGTGGGGCTAGCAGATTGTCCGGAGGAACTAGCATAGGCTCAACCAGATTAGAAGGAAATATGAGGAGACAGCGTTAGTGCTGTGAATCTAGCCTCAGTGGAATAGCAAATGCCATTATTTTTAGAGAAAGTAGGTTTATGGAAAAAATCGATGATTTATAGAGAGACAATGTTAGGTTATTAGTAAGCTTTTACAAGTAAAATAACAGCAGTCATGAGAAAAATTAAAACCTTAATTTTTAATGCACCATAAAATATGTCTGTGGCTCCTGCTTTCAGACACTGAAGACCCGATAGAGTCAGGAATATGTTAAAGACATTATCCTGTTGTTTTAAAAGCCAGAGGACTGGGGAAATGGGAACCAAATGATGGCCCATCAGGCAAATATTTATCCATAATTAATAACGATTTAAGCAGCCAGAGATACCAGTGTAGCTGCTTTCTCTCACTACTGCTTGTACAGCTCACTAAGGAGGTTGTCTGTGGGAGCATGTGTTAGGCAAGGGGGTGCAGAAAGAAAACGTGTTTCTCATCATCGAAGAGAATCCAGACTGGGGGCCTTGGCAGGCTCCAGCCTCTAACCAACCCCACTAAGTTGGAATTCTGCAGAAAGAGATAGCCCAGCCATTTCTGTTTCCCTCTGACCATTCCTGTTACAGGCTATTGCCTCTGCAAATCTCTGTGTAGCTTGTTTCACAGGAGAACTGTAGAGTGAGAAAGAGAGAAAAGGTAAGTGGGTTGTTGGTGGCCTTAAGTCCCAGCCCAAGGGATGGTTGGTTAACACTAGTTCAAAGTCCAGAGTTCCATGCACAGGTAACCTTGCAGGAGATTTTTAACTGTAACAACATGCTGAGCATTCTCAGAGGTGGCCTGCTGCAGGCAAATACAAGAAAGTATTTGTGCACGCTGATTTATTTTGCTCTGGGGAAATGGTAGCACAGCTACTGTGCTCTTTATTAAAAGTCAGGGGTTTTATAGGCATTTTTAGTAGGATTTCCTTTGCCTTTTCTGGTGTGTGTGTGTGTGTGTGTGTGTGTGTGTGTGTGTGTGTGTGTGTGCGCCTGTGAGTTCCCACATCTATGTTCATTGAAACTTGAAACTAGGGGAAAGCAGTATAAAGAACTCATACATTTAAAACATCAGTGAGTTGGCTTAGAAGTGTGAGATGTCTTCTTTTCTCTTGTTCTCCCTCTTGTGAACTGCATGTGGATATTTTGAATTAAATGTGAAATGTTCTGAGTTTTCTTGACTTCTCAAAACCTGTTCTCAAAATAAATAGCTCTTTCCTGGAACTCTCCAAGTACCAACATATACCTGAATATTTACTTACTGTTACTCCAGACCTCTTTAGAGACTTGCTACAAGAAAATTCTAAGTCCTTACTTTTCTCTTAATTCACTTTTATATCTAGAGATCTCTCTCTCTCCCTCCCCAACCTCTCTTTCTCTCTCCCTCTCTCGCTCTCATATCTGTATGTATATCTCTGATTATCGGTGTCTGTGGTGATATATTGTGCACCCCAATAATGCTTATCTAGCCCCTAGCTTAGACATAGAGGCCACACAGTGGTGGCACACACCTTTAATCCTATCACTGGGAAGGCAGATCTGTCTGGATCTCTGAGTTCAAGGCCACACTGGAAACAGAGCCAGGCAGTGGTGGCACACTCCTTTAATCCCAGTACTGAGAAGCACACATGCCTTTAATCCCAGGAAGTAATATGGCAGGACACAGAAATGTATACAAGGCATAAGGAAACAGGAACTTGCTCTCAGTAGAGTGAGGATTTTGTCGAGGTAAGCCACTGGCTAAAGCAGTTCAGCTGAGATCGATTCGGATGAGGACTCAGAGGCTTTCAGTCTGAGGAAACAGATCAGCTGAGGAGTTGGTGAGGCGGGGTTGGCTGTGGCTTGTTCTGTTTCTCTGATCTTTCAGCTTTCACCCCCATATCTGGGTCCAGGTTTTTTTTTTTATTAATAAGATTATTTCACAATTCGTGTTACATCTGTCTCTGTCTCTGTCTCTCCGTCTCTGTCCCTTTCTCTCTCTCTCTCTTTCCTGTTTAGAAGATCCCTCCTTCTCCAGATGGACCTGTAAGAGTATCCAGTGGCTTTGACCATAGGAGCCCAGGCATCAGGAGTGTGTGCCACCGTCTTTAGAGCAATACCATGTATTTTTCCTATGGTAAATACTGCAAAGACAAAGAGTAAAAAATACACAGGGCCACTGGCTATTCCATATGTCAAAGTTCACAGATGCCAACCTTGGGTAGTTATATATCTTAAATATCTAGAGGCTCCTTAAGCCATACTATTGCCCACTGCTTCTCCCTGAAACTGCGGTGCTGGCTCTGGACTCCCCTGGCTGTTCTTCTGTGCACTCACAGGGTTGCTTTAAGATGTTCGCACCATGCCCAGCGCCGTCCACTTCTCATCCTCCCCATCTCTCCACCACCATCCTGGCTAACCTATAGTGTTGCTCTTTTTCATTGCTGCAACCCGACTTCAGTGGTTAATGTTTGCGACATTGGCTCTTCCTGTTCATGGCCGCCCCTGAGGTTCAGACTCCAGAGTGAACTCAGAGAGCTTCTCAAGTTTGGGGGCTTTGGCCACCAGTGGGATGAGACGCCATGAGATGTCTTCGGTCTCACTCTGGTGGTGCTGTTTTGCTCATAGAGTTCTATGAGGCTTTCTTTGTTTCGTTTTTTGGATTTTCACTATTTGGTGAAGGTGGACCATTCTATCACGTGTCATCTCTTTCTGTTCTCCTCTCAACACCGTTACCTTTCTCGCTTGATTCTTTATGCCTTTAATCAACATCCGAAACTCCAGTAAGTACTCTCTGCCCCTCATCTCACCATCATCTTTCAGCTTGGCCTTTCCTCTTCACACCCTGTACTCATTCCCAAAGTCTCCTACCCTCCATCAGGTTTCCATCTGTTTCTATGGAAGACACCGGACCTTACCAGAGTATCTGTTGAGAAATCGCACAATTCCCTTCATGGTTTCTGGTCACCATTTCTCTCCTTTCCTACTTCAGAATGCATTTCAATTGGAGTGTCCAGTGCAGTTTCAGTGTCCTGTGAATGATAGAAGTATCACTGTGAGTCATGACGGTGTTTTACACTGTGCACATTTTGAGAATGTATCGACTTTGTTTATTCATCTGAGACTGTGAGCACCTGTTCAGCAATCCCTCTGCGACTCCCTTTGCATAGAACTCTACAAAATCCACTTGTTATTAACAATGGTGACATGAAGGTCACTGGCTTAGGTCCATAGGTCTGAATCTTTGTTGCCTGTTTCTTAAGGAAGATGGCCTTGCAAGTGAGAAAGATATGAGGAAAGAGTCTTATATTTTGATCCTCTGAGAGGCTAAGTTTAGATTCAGTAGATGGATAAATGAATGTAAATAATCCTGTAAATCACCAAAGTTGCTGTTAAATTTGACTGCGTTCACAGTTGAGTTCTTCCTCTGTATCTGCGACCACTTGTAGAACGCCAGTCCATTCCCATGTGTTTGTATGTTTCTTTCTTTCACTCCACTCCATTCCATACACAGTTTTAAAGACCTCAGGAAACCTAAGTCATCACAGGGCCAGAGACCAGCTGGGGTACTCAACTTCAAAACTGGCAAAGTGGATGTATGTATAGTAGTGCAGAAATTAACTACTGTAAAATAGTCCCAACATTTGTAAAAATATAGTAATCAGATATTTAGCAATCTGTGGTCTTTTAACTGGAAATCACTTAAAGTTGTTCTGAGAACTTAAAAGAAAAACTTAAAAACATCAGCTTAGTATCAAGTGTCAGGGCCTTCAGGCCAAGCTCATGCTCTAAGTCTTTGTCTTCAGAAGATTGTCAACTTATTTGATTGAAAGATAAGAAACTCCAAGTAAAGCTGTGCTAGCTTTGAATTCATAACCTACGCTATCTTTTGATGTTTATGCCTAGCAGATAAATGTCCTACCTAGATATTTTCTGTTTGCTCTTGTTTTGGGGTGTCTATTGAAGGGTTTTGTTCTGTCTTGTTTCTCCTTTACTTGGCTGCACAGGAAGTTCCATCCTGCATTGTGAGTTCAGCATTCTCTTCGCTGTCTGCCATGTGTCCCATTGTCTGTGCGCACTCAGCATGGCCAGTTCCCCTCTGCCTCCTGTATGGTGCAAGCACTCCAGACACAGAAAGCCTCTCATGCACAGCATGCCCATCTGTCCAACATCTGGCACAGGGATGGGAAGCAATATGGCTGGTGGCCTCCTGTGACACTAAACAGTCTCCTTTTCCTCTGGGTTTTCCGTGTTACAGATACTGCAATGAACACTTGCTCTGCCCGCCACACGTGTTCTGGACAGGCTGGGGACCTTGGGAACGGTGCACGGCCCAGTGCGGGGGTGGCATTCAAGCCCGCCGTAGGACCTGTGAAAATGGGCCTGACTGTGCAGGATGTAATGTGGTAAGTGACCACTGCACTCCCAACCCACAATCCAGAGCTGGGTACCCAGACTTGAAACCTCCTGGATGTTCTACACATGCAAGATGCTCCCAGCACACTAGATGCTCAACACTCTAGCTAGACATTAGGCCTAGGCTGTCTACACTCTTTTGGGACTGTGCTCACACTTAACAGACTGCCAATACTGGATTTTTTTTGCACTGGATAGTCTGTAAACCTTTGTACTTTGCAGAACCTGCATGATGTATAGACATGAAGTAGGCAGACACTGAATGCTCTTCTTTTCTTGGTTTTTGTGTTTTTTGTTTGTTTGTTTTGTTTTGTTTTTGTGATCTCACACACTAGCTCCTCTTTAAATGTCAATTCTGCAGACACTATATATTTTATAAACATTAAATGCTCCTTAAACACTAGATCTGTTTTGTTCCAGTCCCCAAGGTTCTGAAACTTTAGAGGGCATGCAAGTGTCTCATGTTAATGAGAATGTGGAGAGCATGGTGGAAATTTAAAGTACTTGAATTAAGTATTCACATTTGGAATAAACTGAAGAATTTTCCAGTTCTAAATACAGAGCTGTAGCAAAATCTTGCACCTAGCAAACTTTGGTCACTGCAATTGGTCTGAGGAAAGGAATGAATTACCGTGTGCTGGGCTCCCAGGCACACAGAATGTAATGTGGACATGACATGGTGTGGTGACAGAGATGCTGGCACCTTTGTCAAAGTGCGTTGATAGCACATCAGAGAGAATAAAAGACCACTTCATGGTTTTGTTTTTCTTCTGTCTTAGCAGCTCATATTTCTCTTAACACTTTAAACTGTCAAATAAAATTCCACTCGGATGGGCTCTTTTCTAAAGGCCCATTGTTGTGCACCCTGCTTTTTCTGTTAGGGTGGCTGAGCACTGAGTCTGTCTGGGAGCTCACAGTGCTCACTTTCTCCATGCTGGCCACAGACTGCATGAGGTATGGTGAGGACTGCTGGGTGGAGAAACTCACCATGTGAAGTGCCGGCTTGGTGTTCTCTCCATGGCCTTCGCAGTCAGGTTTTTAATACTTCCATCCCTTGTTTCCTGGGGCTAACCAACGTCTTTTATGCTGCTGTAAAGCTTGTGTTGTGAAATATACGACCAGAACAACTCCAGAGAGCCAATGGGACTGTGGGGACAGGAAGAAGGTTACGAGGCACTGTATCAGGCCTTATGCCAGACAAGGAGGCTTTCCTTACTAGGATTTGCAAGTAGGTTTCTTCCCCCTCACAGTGGTAAAACTATTGTAGTGTTGTTAACCAGATATATTAGTGATCCTGAGCTCACTTTAAACTATGAAAATCTTCATATAGTATAGGTAAGTTGGATAGATAGATGATAGAAAGGTAGACAGAGAGAGAGAGAGAGAGAGGGAGGGATGATGATGATGATGATGATGATGATGATGATGATGATAGAGAGATGAGAAAGAGAATTCATTTCAGGTACTAAAATTTAAAATTAGTTATTATACATACATAAATGCAAATCTCTGAAGACTTGCCTGTCTAGTGGAAAACCTTCACTCTCTGCTGACCTAACTCATCTTCTCCTGTTGTGCCATCAGTGTGGGCTCCGTCCTTGCACATAACATTTCCTGTAGAAAACCAAGAAAGGAGTGTTCTGAGTTAATCATATACCTACATTCTAAACACTTTGCAGACTAAAAAACTCAGAAAGCGCCGGGTGGTGGTGGTGCACGCCTTTAATGCCAGCACTCAGGAGGCAGAGCCAGGTGGATCTCTGTGAGTTCAAGGCCAGCCTGGGCTACAGAGTGAGTTCCAGGAAAGGCACAAAGCTACACAGAGAAACCCTGTCTCGAAAAACCAAAAAAAAAAAAAAGAACTCAGAAAGCAGTGTACAGCATTCTTACTGTAAGTTGATGCCAATAATGGCATTACAGATAGATTAATTCTCGGAGAGGCCTATGAATGGAAGCAAAGCATGCCCAGTGTATGTGATAGATTTGATTACAAATGTAAATACTGAAGGTTCTCCAAAATGTTGATGTTTATTTTTATGGTGGAGCATTCTGGTCATGGAAACTCGGGCATATTTGAGGGACAGATTCTTGACATAGAGAGGAGGCCCAGACCTCATATATCAGTGTGAGTCATGCTCACTGACCTCTGAGATTCTGTATCCTCAAGCATCAAGTCAGTGTCTGGAATGCTTCTATGACTCCATCATCCCTTCTGTAGACCCTAGGGCACATGTTTCCAGCCAAATGACTGATCGTGTCCAACAGTGTCCCCCCCCTGGTGACTAAGCTCTTTGATGAACCTGTAATGTGATGTACCTGGACACTAGGATACTTACAGAGAAGGCAGTTAGAACCCAACTCCAGGCCAATGAATCACTGGGGCTTCTGGGCTCCTCTCTGGATGTCTATGCTTCACAGGGCAATTGAGAGAGCTAGGTGTATGCCTAGAGCCCACCCACTCAGACTCTGCTTCTGAATTTCCTGGAGACCTGACTGAGTGCTGCTATATACATCTTCAGGTAGACATCTTCTGTTAAACCATAGGGCTCTAGCATCTGAGAAACACTGAGGCTTGATAACATATGATACACTGTGTTTTCATTTGTTCATCCAGTGCCAAAGCCAACATGGACATTAACCAAACAGAAAGTAATGTCATCACTGTTATTGGCAGCAACACCTAGTCAGAAAAGAAATAATATTGCATCCTTTAATAATCTAACAACAGCAGAACACATTTTATATGTCATGTTTTAAATTATCTCAAACTAATATACAAATATACTTTTTAAACATATACATAGTAATAATTTGTGTTGACTATCTTTCCCATATTTATCCTTATTTCCACCTGTTTGCATAATAACTAGTGAGCACAATATTGTTAGTTCAGATCTTGCAAAGTCCAGCCTACTATACACTCCAGTTTGCTTTCTGGTTGTTGTTGTTGTTGTTGTTTGGGTTTTTTTTTGTGATAAACACCATGACCAAAAGCAACTTGGGGAGGAAAAGATAATGTTTCCTCTCACGACTCTCAGATCATACTCCATCACTGAGGTACGCCAGGAACAGAGCAGGAACTGAAGTAGAGACCATGGAGGAATGGTGCTTACTAGCTTGCTTCCTGTGGCTTACTCAGCCACCTTACCACTCAGTCCCACCTGTCCAGTGTCTGTACCACCCACACTGTCTGGGACACTGTGGACACCATCAATTACCTATTGAGAAAATGTCTCACAGGCATGGCCACAGGCCAATCTGATGTAGACAATTCTTCAGTGAGGTTTCCTGTCCCAAGATGACTCTAGATGTGTGTCAAACTGACAGCTAAAGGTAACTGTGACATTGTGTAATATCAAATAAACATTTGACTTAAATGGTAACTGTTTACATTGAATCACATTGCACACATTGGGGTTATTCTTTAGATATGTTATGATAGCCTGAAATCTTGCTGTATAATAAGATGATTCTCTCTTATTAAGCACCTCCTGTATGTCACACATTGCATTGTGGGTAAATAAAACGCAGACTCTATTTTTGCTATGTTAGGATAGGTGTTTTTCATTAATGCCTCTACCTGGAGATGGGCAAGCTCAACTTGAGAAAAGTTAATGAAGCTGCCCAATAACAAGATGCCAGTAAACCAGTAGATAACTAGACCATATCTAATGCTCTGACATAAATAGAATTTAAAGACGTCATTACGTAATGGATTTGGGGGAAAAAGCCTGACTTTTCTTTGTTGTTATTTATTATGACCCGTATCTTAAAATAAAGAAAAGGGGAACTTTTTTTTCTGTTTTGGTTTGTGTTTATGCTTTAATCTATCATTCATAAGCACCATTGATTTCTTTTAATTTGTTCTTTATTTTGAGAATTCCATGCATGTGTACAATGAAATATATATACACCTTACTTATCCCCTCCAATTCTTCCCATATTCCCCAATATACCATATTTCTCAAAATTATGTCCTTTTTTTGTAGCCCACTAAATCTAGTCACTGTTGCCCATATGAGCATGGTGTGGGACCATCCACTGGAGTAAGGGGAAACTACCGGAGGCCGCATCCTCAATAAAGAATGGTTCTCTCTTCCCAGCAACGACCCACTTCCAATAGCTCCTTGCCTTAGACACTTTTGAATTTTAGTAATAATAATGGCCTGCTTCTCCCTTCCCACCATGGCAACATGATAAGGAAATTGTCATGAAAATAAAAATTAAAAGGAAATGAATTCATATCAAAAATATCAAACTGATGGTCTGGGTAAAGATTAAAACACAGGGAAGAAAGAATCTACAAAGTGCCAAAAGCTGTATTGTATGAGTATGGCCGCTTCTTAAAGTAATGCAACCCTCAAAGAGCAGTAGATGTTTTATAAGAGAGAAATAAAGGCAGCCTCACATACATCAAAAATAAGGAATTTTTTTTCAAAGAATAGACCAGGCTGAGTATTACCTGTATTGTATTTCCTACTGAAATACCACACAAAGGCTGAAGCAATGGGCCCGGAGCTAGGATCTGAAATATCAACAGAGAACAAAGGACATAGTTATGTCCTAGATGTGAGAAAGAGTCACAGAGGGCCCTGTAAGGTCAAGAAGAAAGACCTTGAAATTAATACCATTGAAAGGGATTCTGTGACAGTTAATCACAGATGGCTGAACACCCTCAAGTATGTATGTTTTTATCCAGAAATGGCACTGTGAATCAATTCAGAAGCCAGTGAAACTGGCAAGTAGAAATTGGGTGGGGGTTGATGGACAAAATAACGACAGGATCACATAGCCTTTGTTTTTATGTTAGTACTTTGGAATCTGCAAAATACATCGCATATATTCCCTATTTCCCAAATGAGGAAATCGAGAACCATGGACAACCAGTTAAGTCCCTGAAGCCCCATAGATGGGAGAGAAAGACCTGGTCCATCCTTTCTACCGTGTTCCCGAGCAGTCCCTGTGCATGCTGGTTCTTGCAGAACACGCAACACTGAGGATGGGGATGGGAGTGTTAGCTCCTAGCCCACACCAGTCCAGGGGAAAGGGCCTAAAGAGGCACAGTCTATGTTTGCCTTGAACTCTAGTTTTTATTTATTTCTAGACTGTCCATAGACTTTCCCTCAGGCCAGAAATGTGCAAATCAGTTCAGTTTTAACGGGCCTCATGATCAGAGCAGACATGATTTTATATGTTGTTTGTGACATTTGATATTTTAAGTCTGAGTTGCGCACAGTATCACCTGCTTGTCTTCCTGTGCTTGTTCACAATTATGATTCACAACCACCTGCTGTGTCTCTTCTTTTTGCTCGTGTGCTTTTAAAAATTTAAGATAATTGTGTTGTCTCCAAATTGGCAATATTCTGAAGGACACTAGAAACCAGCTATGTAATTTTATTTTTTAAATATTTTCATCCCAACTTCTGACACTAACATTTTGCTGAGTATAAATAATCTAGTAGTATGAATTTAGTATTTTATAGTATATTTCATCAATTTTTTTCTAGAGTTCTTTGGTATAGTTTGTTAGACTCTGACAGAATTTTGACATCAGGGACAATGATATCTGTTGTTGAATTTCCAACCTTTTCTGGATCAGGTAGCAATATTACAGCGTTGTGCAAATAAGTCAATACCTATATTAAGAAAAATATCTTTCTTCTTCCTAGGATGGTAAAATGGTTGGCCACACCTGTTTAAAATTTAGGGCTAAAACATCATCTAGTTACAACATTTTCTCTGCAACATTATCTATTTTTCTTCAAATAGGACAGTACCACTTCCCTGTGTCACAAATAGGCAGGAAGAAAACCTGGGAGACTGAAGTTTATACACGTTAACAGGGATTGAAAATTGCTTGTTTGTTTCCTTTTAGTGAGTTCAGTAATATAATTTGGGTCTTAAATACCCTGAAATTGTCTGTGTAATGAAGACTCATGTCTTAGCCCATGGTGCTACCTAGAGGTCATAGAATCTTTAAGAGGTTAGGGCTTATGGGAGAAGGTTAGGTCATTGGTATTGTGTCCTTGAAGGGAATACTGGGGACCTCTCTTTTCTTCCCTCCTCCACTTCCTCTCCATAACATGAAGTTTGCTCCTCTGTTTGCCCTGCTCTTATATACTGCTCATCTCAGGACCCAGAGTGACCAGCTAACAACGGTCTGAAATCTTTGAAACTATGAGTTAACATAATCCCTTTCTCTGAATCAGTTGATCATCCCAGGAAATAACAGAAAGTGAGCACAGTTAGTGTCCTTTGTGCGATGTTAGTTACTTCCTTGTCTTGAACAATGGTTGCCTGGAAAACCTTGGTCCTGCTTGGATGGAAGGAGAGGCCCTGCCAGTAGGTGTATTGTGAGTGTTCTCTTACAATGTTGTTTACTTGGGTTCCCTTTACAGACTGAACCCTAAACAGCAAGCCCTGGCTTCCAGCAGCCAGTTTACATTATTTGCCTGGGCTACTTGATAACGACAATGCTTTGAAACTAGATCAACTTCTGAATCATTATCTGCTGTCCCAGAAATTCACGTGAATCTTCTTGTCTATATTGTTCTCAGGGGCTGCCATTGGCTGTGTCTGGAAGCCTTTCTTTAATGAGCTCAAAGACCATTCTGGTTTAGACATAACAAATTTTATCTATGATTTAAGACAGTACCATTTTATAAACCTAAAAAGGCAATTTTCCTAAATAAAGTTTGATACCTACAATCAACTAGTTAATTCTAATTCTATTCAAACAAAAGTTATAGATAAAATAACATTATTTGTCATCATAATTGCTATTGGTGGGTTTTGCTTAATGAAATTGCAAGGGAAGTTATTACTTATTTCAGTGGCTCAGAGATAGGAATTCATGTTAGAATACCTATCTTATGGATCTTGATGCTTGGCACCAAAAAACAAAGGTGGCTTGGGTCCAGCTGTGTGTCCAGGCTCAAGACCAGGTATTTACTCTGACAGCCCACGTGTTTCTCCTCTGCACTGTGTGACCTCATCCAATACCTTAAAAGTAATTGAAATGATTAAAGAACTTGGGTTTCCTGTTCCATCCCAACATACAGACGTCAGCTTTAGCCACTTGAGTATGATCAACACCAATTTGATGAGGTGAGCATTGTTAAAGGCTGAAAACCCATTAATCATACAGTGGCTCAAGAGTATCCACATAACTTTGGTTCTTAGGAAAAGCATAAATGTCAGGAACCACCGGATACTGACTTCAGCCATTCTCCCTGAAGCTACTGCATGCATCAGGCAGGTGGTGCACTACAAAATTCCAAGGAGGTGTTGTACATCACATGGACATTAGCGGATCCCTGAAGATGGAGAGTGTACCCTTGGTGCCACTCTAGTCCAGTTCTGAGTGCTTGAAATCTTAATGACTTCTTCAAAACCTCAGAAACATCACGGCTCCACCCTTCATTTCAGATCCTATTATGGTTCACAGTTAGCTACTGAGAGGGGCCAAGCATAGCAACTTAGCTTGAGCTCTGTGTAAAGTAGAACAGGAATCCAGATGAGGTCTTAGAGCAGAAAGATTATTATTTTTTTTTAAGATTTATTTATTATATATAGTGTTCTGCCTGCATGTGTCCCTGCAGGCCAGAAGATGGCACCAAATCTCATTACAGATGGTTGTGAGCCACCATGTGGTTGCTGGGAATTGAACTCAAGACCTCTGGAAGAGCAGCCAGTGCTCTTAACTACTAAGCCATCTCTCCAGCCCGCAGAAAGATTATTTGAGAGATAAAATTACAGCAATGTGGAAGAAAAAATGGAGAAAGGAATAAGGAAGGAAAAACCACTTTGGGTGCCTGTTATTGAGGTCACTGATGTGGACAACAAGGACATGATTGCTTTTTGCAACAGAGAAGCCAGAAGGTGCCTCTTAAAAGCTCCTGGTATTCATGGATCTCCTGGATGAAATGCTACCAAGTTGCATCCCAGAGTTTCCAGGGACTGTAGAGAAGACTCAACATGAAGAGCCACCTGGGTAAGGGTGGCTGTAAAATGCCAACTGCCTTTCCAAAGCAGTGAAGAAAGATGGTTTGCCTTAAGTTTCTTTCCACATCTGACTTTATGAAAAGAAATTCCAAGCTTGCTGGAACAAGCCAATAAAAATAGAGTTTCTGATGCTACTATTCAATGGTTGGAATTAAAGTCTGCTGGGGCCCTCCTGCCTTGCAATGTCCCATAGACTTCTGGGAAATTTCCATCCATCAAGTAGTTGCGAGTACTTACTATTAGGCCATATCGCCACCAGACATTTTTAGAGATTCACAGTGACTCTCTCCATCCTTTGAAACTGTTTCTTTCCTTGGCTACACGAAAAACAAAAGCTGCTTAGAATGTCCAGACAAGATCACTTTGATTCTTAGAAAGAGACACATGAAGGTGAGGCTCCTTTATTCTGGAAGTTAGTATCAGGCAGTGGAACTCTAGCTGCTGCCCACTCTCTGGCATCCTGAAGGGGTCAGGAGCAAAGCCAGGAGATGGAACAGCAGGTTTTAAGGGACCTCTCTTCCTAGAAGCCAGCCTCACTATGCACAGGATAGAGTTTGATGTGTGAGATCAAAAGTGTTTCATGGCTTCAGCTAGTTTGAATCCAATTCATTTTTAACTGCTTTCTCCTTTTATTTCTCTTTAAAGAAGCTGCCCTTCTAATGTCATTTAATAACTGATAAGACAAAGCATCTGCTTCCTTAACAACTATTGTAACTGAATGAGCGGGTACAGGGATCTTCATGTGATGTATTATTCGGAAGGCTAAACAGATGATCTTGACCTTCACGGTGAAGATCAAATGATGAACTATTCCATTGTACTGTTTGTAAAGGGCATTTACTTATACTTGCAAGTATTCTTCTCAAGAGAAATGATTGATATCCCTAGCAGAAACTGAAAATTACATCTTCATAAGCATGGGAATTTAAAACTTGCTTTCTTTTGTTATGAAATAGCTCAGCAAAAAGCTTAAAAAATATGAAAGATTGTCAGAATGAAACCACCATATGTTGTTAGAAGAGGCTTATGCATTTTGTAAAAGTTAATGTCAGTACACAAAATTGAGTGGTGGGCTGGATGGCCACAGAAGTATACATTTTCTCAAATCTAGCATTCCAAGTTTGGCAATCAAGTTTAAGAATGATGCATAATACATATGGAGAGAAAAGGAAAAATGATGGATTATAGGAATTAATCCATCACAACTCTGCCTGTAGGACATATAAATAATCGTCTACAATCTCAAAAATTGCTGTTGGTACTGAGATCTGGAGTATTTCAAAAAAATGTTTTATTTATAGAGTTAGAAAGCTCTGATGCACAAATATCTTTCTGTAAAGAAAAAAAATGCTGGGTTTTTCTTTTCTGTCTACCATGATTCAAATACTGTGGTGGCAAAACTAATTAAAAAGAGTTTTCATGAAGAAAATGTTTTCCAATGTATAAGTGATATAAACCACACACATACACACACACACACACACACACACACACACACACACACACTTCCCCTTTAGAGTTCACCAATGAATTATGTGATGAGATTTTTTTCTAATACTTAATATTAAAATACCTGAAGTTCAGTTGCAGAAGCCTGGCAACAATATTTCCTCATGTTTGCTCACTATTTTAAGTCTAGTGCATACATAATACCTACAGAATGAGTAGACTCTTATGAAGGCATAACACATACAATGCTCAGCTAAAGAGAGTGCATATTATTTTAATATACTCTTTATTCATCCCTTTTATTAATTCCTACATGCATAGAATGTATTTTGATCATATTCGCCTCCAGTTCTTCCTTTAACTCCTTCTACTAGACCACATCCTAAAGAAAACTGAGTGTATGTGCTAGCAGCCATCACCTGTCAAGAGCTGTTTAACAAGGGGTGGGAGTTCATGAATATTTTACATGAATAGGTGAAGTGTTTTGCTCTATATTTAAGGACTCTGAAGAAGTTACTTTCAACACATTCAAATTATCTTATTTTCCAGTTGTGTCCTCCATCTTTGACTTAATCCCTGCTGACATCATGCTAATTGTAGATGATCTGTGTAGAACATTCACTGGACCATTTAGTCAATGTAGTGTCTCATGTCCATGTTGGGAGCTTGTTTTCTCATCTCATCTGTTTCTGTTCTTACTGGGTATTTGTTAATTAAACTAAAAGATTGCATTTACAGTGCTTCTGGTACATATTTCTAAGGTACATATTCATATATCACAAGTAGACCTCCAATTAATAGACCCTGGCGCCCTTTCTGTGGAAGTCCTGTTTATAATATAGAGGATGCTTCTTAAATTCATTTTCAGTAGACTATATATTTAAATATGTCAGTATATCCTGTTGCTACGCACACTGGGGCTGTGATGCTAGTCTGCATTTTCATGCCATAGGGCAGGCTGGTCTGGGTGGTCCCTTCTGAGACATGAATACTGATTCTGCTCAACCAGTGTACAGAAAAGGTAAAGACAAGGAAAGTTGTGACCCCTGTAGGTTCCAAGCTGTAGAGGAGAACATGTCATCTTGTGGATACATTCCTATGACCAAGCATAAGCAAAGCAAACAGATATCCCTCTGATAAGAGCTTCACCATCCCCTGTGCTACTGTGCTGCTTCCATTTCCTCTCTGAAAGGCCTGTATGTCTCACAATCCTAGTAGATGTTTGCCTGAACTTTATACTCCTATGTCTACATTCTGAGCATTGTGACTCTTCTCCATATTCTCTCTGTCATTTACACAATAACTATTAAGCTGTTTGCCCAGAAATGGGTGATACTAAAACCAGGGTGAATGAGAAAGAAATACTCACTCATGATCTTCAACCAAAGTGGCCCAGGGACAGTAGGGTCTTGATGAGGTTTGTGTGAGTGCTGTAGTTTAACACTAGTTTCAATTAGCAAAAATGAGGGCATGCTGGCCAATATTGCCCATACATGCAGATAGACCCGGAGGATTTTAGAGTAGGTTTGATCTCACTGTAGATGGGTCTTGGGTTGGCTCCTGGCAGACCACTCTTCTGTTGTAGAAATAACGTCAATGTTTAATTACATCCACAATACACTTTAATATGTATTTTGCTTAAGGTTTTCATCTTTGTTTTCATTCCATTTCTGTGCTCCTTGTGCGATTATTTAACGTGTATAATTTCAGTTGTTAAAAGTAATTCACATACATAATAATTTTCAAAGCAACTTATAATTAACTAAAGAAGGAAGCAACAGATGTTGGAGCATGAAAAAAATGCTTTAAAACATTGAATATTTTTCACAGATGCCATCATTTCTTCTTTCTCAAGGCTTCCCCGTTAATAATCCTAAGGCATGCTAACAACCCAGGCCTGCTTCCAAACCCTTGTAATATGAATGCACACACACACACACACACACACACACACACACATCTAGCAACAGCTGCTCTATTTAGCTTGTTTCATTAATATTTTTGAGTTGGAATACCCAGTTAACCTTTAGAAGCAATTAAACTTTGTCAGTTAAAATCCAAATGATTAATTGATCTGTTCTGTGGTCCAGTGGTGTGTCGTGATACCTGACTTTCTGAGATCGGGTGTCTCCTTATTTCACTTCACACCATGATATTTTGAGGTCTTACTGGCAAGATTTCATTGTGTTCTGCTTTGAGAGAAACAGCTGCGACAAAGACCTTTGGAGATGGAGTTGGCTCACTCCCTGTCACATTCTTGCGCTGTTTTATAAGCCACGTCGTGTGAGATGGGAGCATCCACACACGGCGACTTGGCATCTTGCTTCTATTATGAGGTGAGACATGTTCTACATCTGCCCTAGGCACTACTAATCCCAGGAACTGCTCAATGTGAGACTATAGAAAACAGTCCAGGAAGGAAGGAACTCTGTTGTCGTCTTGTGGGAGAAAGAAATGCCTGTAGCTTAAGGAAGGAAATTCTGGAATCTAACCAAAATTTTTATTACACCTCTGAAACCAGAAGCATACACATCAGAGCATCTCAAAGTTAACAGAGTAAGGGCCAAAAGTAGCAGGGTAGCAGCAAAGAGAACCCAGACATCAAGCAGGATCCTCTCGCGTTTGCCAGGCAATTTCAGTAGAAGACTTACTTAATGGATTCCTTTCTCTTATCTTTTTGCAACTGCTAATAGCTTTTAGTGATAAGGCCTTGACATCTGAAACTGAAAAAGAAGAAAAGAACTCTGCCTGCTACACTTTCCTTCTTTGAAAATTAAATCAGCTACTCCTTGGAGTGACCTCCCCTGTTAATGTTCACTTCTAAATAGTTTTCCATGAGGAAGAAAAATAAATTCTCCATGATGAATTCACACCTGTCGGTTGCCCTGTGTACAGTGCATAATGTTCAGATCACCCTCCTTGTATTTAGTCACCAGGAAATTCCTTATACCTCCTCTTTGTAACGAATTGGTGCTGTACGAGTGAAGCAGCTGGATAAAAGAAGGTTTGTAACATCTAGGAGCCTCCTTTCCAGCTTAGGAGAAAAGATTACGAGTCAAACAGTATGAAAAACGTGAGGTCACAGATGCAGTGGAATAATTAAGAGAGAGATCCTGAGAGCTGAGAGGGTTGGGGTCTCCTGTGGTTGCAGAGCCAAGGCCCCTGTGTGTAGGCAGGATCTGTCCACAGTGAGATTTAGACCATGCGCTATCAGCCTCACGTGCACAGGTCTGAGATACACACAGGAATGCTCCACGCTCAGTCTTGGGGAGTAATCTCCAACTTTTATCAAGGTCCCAAGCAGGCCTTTTGCCTGTACACTGCAAGGCGCTTGGAGTTACACTGTTGGAGCATCTAACTTGTCCCTGCTTCAGTGTTTCTGCTATATAAATTCTTTCACGTTTTCAACATGTGCAAGCTACATCATACTTTAAATTGTTTTCCTTTAATAGGGACACAATCATGTTGGATTTAAAAGAACCTATCAAATTGTGTGTGTGTGCATGCACGCATGTGTGCGAGTGTGTGCATACACGGATATGCATGTAGTCATATGTACTTTCAGTGTCTGCACATATAAATAGATGTGCGCTTTCAGTTTGTGCACACACATGTAGACAATATGCACGGTATCTCTCTGCCATTTTCAACTTCCCTTATAACTTCTATCTCTGCTACCTCAAAAGGTACTTTGAATATTGAAAAACAAATTTAAGGTTAATGCCACTCTAAAATATGTCATATACAGTGCAACTTAGTCCCATTCCAAAGAGGACCGTCCTGTAACACTGACTAGCTTTTTTGCTTTAGAATATTAAAATTGATTTTAATAATAGATGGTTAGGGCAGTGACTTTCCGAGATTCTATCAGGCTCCCAGGAACAAGACTTAAATTGATATCAGTAATACAGAGTGTCCATGAAAACCTTCTTGGCCCTTCATAGTGGTACACATTTCAGTGTCTGAGCCCTTCCTTGTAAATCAACTTTAAACACACCAGCCTTGAGATGTGTTTGGAGCATGACCTCTGTCCTTGTCAAATACCTTCCCTCAGTGTGGTCCATGCACTGGTACCCAACCAGCCCTACATGGTCCCCTCAAAGAGCAAGCCCTTTTATATCTGTGTTTGAGCTACAGCTTGGAGTATGGTTAGGCCAACTCTGATCTGTGCCTTTACTGAGGGAACAGGGAGAACAACAGGGACTTGGTGAAAGGGACACCTGCTAAGAACATCACAGAACAGCACGGGTCACAGCTCTCAGGTAAGGCTGGAAGGACCGAGTTAGCACCTTCATGTTTATTGTGCGTGAAATGAATTCTCTAGGAAAGCAGGTCCTCATTGCTGCATTTAGATGATGGCAGCTGAGACGTTTTACTATAAGAGCTCTCTGGGATTTTTCACGCAGTGTGTTGCTCAGACATTTGGTGCCACTTGAGGTGTGGGCACTGGAAGCCAGATGGTTGCATCACTGACATTCCACAGGGAGTCTTTTTGAATAATCTGCCTCTACAGGTCCAGTCAGTGTCCAGTGAGGAACTCCCTTGCTTTACACAATAGGAATTTCCATGAAGGTTTCCCATGCTCCACTAATCTTGCTGAAAATAAACACTTATAGGTAGAAATATAGATATAGAGATAGATAGATGATAGATAGATAGATAGATAGATAGATAGATAGATAGATAGATATCATGTCTTTTAGCCAGAATTTAACATATGAGTGTTTAAAATGGAAACACAAATACTGCCCCATTGGGATTGGTTTAGAGTTCTGTAATCCACACTATCTAACAGCATCGAGCCACCCATAGCCCCTCGGGACTTAGCTGGCTTGTTCCAGTCTTCACAGCTCTCCTGCTCTACAGTGGGCCTTGTCTGTCATTCTCAGCACTTAGCTCCCAGCTTGGCCAGGGGAACTGGGTGAGGAAAAGCCTGTTTCAACCCTGTAAAACTGTAAATCTGTAAAATTCTGGCAATTGTCTGATACTTTTTCCAGATTGGGGGTTTTGTTTGTCATTGTTGTAGCTGTTTTTGTTGTGTTTTGTTTTGGTTGGTTTATTTTCTTTTTTTTTTTTTGGTTTTTCGAGACAGGGTTTCTCTGTGTAGCTTTGCGCCTTTCCCGGAGCTCACTTGGTAGCCCAGGCTGGCCTCGAACTCACAGAGATCCGCCTGCCTCTGCCTCCCGAGTGCTGGGATTAAAGGCGTGCGCCACCAACGCCCGGCGGTTGGTTTATTTTCATTGTTTTTTGTTTGTTTGTTTGTTTGCCAAAAATGTAACTGATGGACCTTGTAACTTGACTTAAGCCAGTGTTGTTGCCGTTAACTGACGGTGAAGGAGAGGGTAAGTGGGTCTGTCAGGACACCTGAGCTTACTGCACTTCCTCCTTTGCTGGCTTTTATTTGGAGGGGAACTGAGTTAACTCCAGGCACAAGTACCTAGGAAAAGGAGAGAGGCGGGAAGGGGCTTTCTACATGAACATCTATAACATGACTAGTATTACAACAGGGACTTTTCCCAGTCTGGCTCTTTGTATGACAGGCATTTGCTTGTCAGTTCTAAATCATAGCTATGTGCCTTTCACTGTTTCCAGGTCAGTTTACGGGAGAAAGTGGAGATGGAGGGGGTAAGAGAGGGCAGAACTCTTGTGTGTTCTTCACTACTAGTCTTAGTGGTCCAAGATGCAGAGCTCCTGGAGAGTGCAGGTTCCCAGGTGCAGGTACTCTGTCTCCATGGCTCACTTAACACTCATAGCATCTCCCAGTGCCTAGCATGAGGTAACTGCACAATGAGTGATTTGTTAGGTGTCATGTGAGAAGTTAAGGTTGAAATGCCCCTTGTTTGGAACTGGTAGAGCAAATCCGTGGTCTTTCCAGAGTATCCAAGCAGTCATTGCCTTTGTAAGGAGGCATGCAGACAGAGTTGTTGCAACATTTTAAGTTGTATGTGGATAGCTGCCTGGTTTACATTGTTGGGAGCCTTTGTTTGAGCACCTTTGGACTATGGTTAATGTATTAGATGTTAAAAAGCTAGTGGTACTAATTAACAAAGCTAGCTGAAAGAGCCTGAGCAGAGAGAATTTTGTTTGAAAGCAAAGGCTTTTGTAACAAGTGTGGGTTTGACCAGCAAGGTCAAATAATGTTGGCTCTGGGGATTAGTAGGAGACATGACTGGGAACACACATCTGCAGAGTTGTGTATGTATTAAAACACATCTCTTCTGCCAAGCGTCCCAACACCACAGGCCTAGGTCTTGGCAACAGTCAGCATGTTCTGGAACAAAGGTTAAATGCCCTTTCCTCTGAGTAGAGACAGCCCCACACAAATCTCCTGACTCTCTCGCTCCTGCCCTCTCACACATCTCCACAAGGGATCTCCTTTTATGCAGTATAGACTGTAGATCTCTTGCATAAAACCAATTTACCAGGTTTTACATATACGTATATACACAGAATATATTCACATTTCACTTACATTCATATTCATGACATGTTTGTGGGTGACAAAACGGACAAATGGATGCTATGTAAAGAATAAATCTTCCAGTAATAACCCTAAGAGGGAAAATGCTGTGGCAACTTAAGTAAACAGAGTAAACGTGATAAAATTCAACCTCATTCATAAGAAGTTACAAACAAGAAGCACAATAAAGAAGAAAAGTAGATTCTCCTACCTCATGAAGGATGCCTGTGAAAAGTTTACAGCAGTAGAAACCTGTCAATTCAAGTAAAAAGAGGTGACGTTTCCTGCCAGTACTGCCAGTATTCACTGCTAATACTGGAGCCCACAGACAACTCAGTGCATCAGGGGAAAGTAAATGGAATAAGAGTGAGAGCTGGGAACAGCTTATCCAAGAGGATATGTATCCTGCTCTCTTGCTCACATATCAAAGGCCGGAGATTATTAGGTAATGGCTGTTCATTAGATGCCGTGTGTCATTCTATATTGTAGTCTCTGGTGAATGGGAACATGCTGAGCCTCAACAGGTCACAGTTTGTGAGGGGTTTCTAAATGGATGGACTTCGTGACTCTTCCCATTTGACCCACAGAAGCTTTATCTTTGTTTCTTTGGACTGTTTGAAGAGTTATTCAGTACTTCTCAAGCTGGTGGGTACCAATGAGAAATGATCATAAGTCACCCATTGAACTGTGGTTTGTCTTCTGGTGTCTGGACCACATTAGCATCATGTTTGACTAAGGAAGGGAGAGCTGTGAGTGCTGATGCTTGCCAAGTGTCTGCTGATAAATAGCAAGTATGCAGTGCTTGGCTAGGAATAGAGGAATGAGAAACAGATTGCTACTATCTGAATCTCAAAATCTACGAAGGAGATGCCTGTGCAGACAGATCATTGAGCATTATTTCTTCCCAATGGTCTCGATAACTGGTAGAATGCAGAAGGAGGGATCTTTTCAAGTAAATGTAAGCAAGAGGGATGGATTAAAGAGAAGACAGCAACATCAGCAGAGTTGCAGAGGCCTGAAGCCACGGCATTTCCTATAGCTTTTGAAGGTAGCACCAGTGAGCACAATGGTCAAGAGGACAGGAAAGACCAAGATATAGTTGAGCAGACCTTTTGAAACATCTGGGATATTGAGCAGTTTGGGTTATACCTCACTAGTAATGTGAAGCCACAGAGATGTATAAATACTAACACCAATGCCTGCCATGACCTAGAGCCAATTTGTGCATTATGGCGCTCTCTCTCTCTCTCTCTTTCTCTCTCTCTACATTTAGACTTTCCACTGCTGGTATCACCATGGATACCAGTTTGAACAAACCTAATATGTTCCCGTTTGAACAAACCTAATATGTCTCTCTGCTAACATTTTTAATGTTGCAGTTAGACATGGATTAAAACACTGTGTATTGCAACCAAGTCCTGACAAACTTTCTAAAATAACAGAACGGTTTACTGCACCACAAGAAAGCATTTACATCTCTAGTCACACCAAGAAGGTTTTTAATTAATTTTTTTAAATTTGTGAGAAAATTAAGAAATTTAGAGGCACTTTAATCATATTTTTTATTTTAATCATATTTTAGAGCATATATTTTTTTTCATCACCATGCCTTGGGAATTTTTTCTAAATGGATAGCATTGAAACAAACAAAAAAAACATTCAGTACAGTTGCTTAAGTTTTGCAGTGTTTTCATAGAAGAGAGAATAAATCAACAAAGTTACCCATAATCAGAACTGGGTCCTTTTCTGTAGACCTGAATGACTTAGAAGGAAAACCTACACCTACTTTTTCTTAAAGAATATCCTTGAACAGGAGATTTCTGCTCATATTTCCAGTTTTGTATAATCTTAAATGAGGGACCAGCCTTACAGACTTTATGCTTTAATATATGAAAGTGCGTATGTGTGCAGAGCAAAGATAAGGGAGAAGTCTTATACAGCTGAAAATTAGGAATATACTTACAACAAGCATTATGATAGATATCTGTGACTAAAATATGGATTTGGAAGTTTACTTAATTATTTAACCATCACTTTATATTTTAGGAGTGTAGAGTAGAAAGATTTCCAATTCATATTTAAACATAAAAATCCATCATGTAGAATAGCCTCTAAACATTAATTTGGACAATTATCCTATAGGAAATGTAAAGATCAATAAGCTGCTCTATAGCATTGCCATATGCAAAGTGTTTTAAAGTCTGGAAGTACTTAGTGTATAAATTTGAGTGAAGCATCCTGAGCATCTTAAGTACGTGCATCCTCTGTGGGAAAGCAGCTGCATCAAAGATGGCAGCCTGGCATCAGTTCAGTGAAGAAAGCAGGTGATTGACAGGGATCTTGCTGATTCATACAACAGGGCAAAGTCTCAGGTGCCCTCACATCTGGCTATCTGACTTTCCTTCTGAATCTTGCTCCAGTAGATTTAAGCATCTATTTTCTGGTGGGTGATTTGAATGCAAAGTGTTGTTCCCCATAGGCTCTTATATTTGAACCCTTGATCCCAGTTGGTGATGCTGTTTGGGGAGGTCATAGAACCTCTCGGAGACAAAATCTTGCCAGAGAAAGCATTACCAAGGTGTAGCTCTAAGGTTTTGTAGCCCTGCTCCACTTCCTCTTCTCTGTCTCTCTCTGCTTCCTGTGTAGAGATGAATCTACATAGGAGTCTCTCTGCTCCCTCAATGCCCACCAGACTCACACTCCTGCTGTCATGCCTTTCCTGCCATGAAGGACTTTATCTCCTTTGGAACCTCAAGCTTGCATTAACCCATTTCACTTCTAAGACACTTTTGGTCATAGTATTTTGTCACAGCAGCTGAGAAGTAACTAACACATGAAGTACCACACAGATGGGCATAGAGAGAAGACCATACATATGAGACCACAGAAAGTGGTAGAAATGCTGCCCTACAAATTAAGACAAATAAAAGTAAAGTCAAAACAGATGCAAAGACTATGCCACAGCAAAAATAAATAACAATCGAATGTATCAATAGTATCAGCAATACAGTGTTCCCTCTGTAACTGAAGGGGATTGGTTCAAGGGTACAACCCCCCCTTAGATACCAAAATCTGAAGATGCCTGCATCTCTGAAATGAAATGGCATAGTGTTTGCATATAACCTATGCATTTCTTCCTATATGCTTTAAAGTCCCTAGGTGAATTACAACATCTAGTTCCTTGTAAATGCACCATAAACACTTACACTTCATTGTTTGGGGGTTAAATGACAAGAACAAAGGCTAAATGTCATATGCTGTGACAAGTGTAAATTTTAAAATATATTCAGTCTGCAGCATGGAACATGTGGCTATCAAAGAATGGCTGGAATGAATAAGCTCAACCCCAATGTAACCACAAAGACTTAAGGTGGAGAGAAAGAATTGCACATCCTAGAAACAATGCCATCAAAAATGCTCAAATTGCTCTGTTATGTTGTTGTCACTTCCTGGAGGCAGACTACTTGGTATCCAAAAAAAATCATCTCCTGCTGGCAGATCATAACCTGCTCTCACCTCACAGAGGAAAGACAAGAGCATGATGATGTGGAGAGGGAGCCCCACTCAGGACAGTGGTCTTGGAATTAACTGTGACTGTCTGTGGTGATTGCGCCAGGATGGGCCACCCTCACACTTCAGTGTTCCCATGTGGATCCCTGCACGGACATTAATCAAGCCTGAATTTTTATAGAACTCAGATCTCTAATGATTTTACCTTCATGAAATGAAATTAATAATTATTCTCAACTATTTTGTTAGCTTACTACTTTCATTAGAGGAACCTGTTTTCCGAGATGAAGACTTAAAAGTTCCTCAAGATGCCAAAGATTATATGAGGTTTTTCCATTCGTTTTTTGTTAGCATCAATCATGGCAAGGTTACTCAGCCAAAACTGGATGCTCAAGGCAAATAAAATATTGACTGCATCCCATCTTGGCTGTTGGGATTGAGGAAGAATGTATCACCATAACATGAAAACAGGTCTGACTTCTCAATACAGAATCCTGGGAGAAGTTCTGCATGGGATTCTCTGGAGTTTTCGTTACTACAATATCAAATGCTTCTTCCATATTGATTCCTTAGCATACACCTGTGCAGCTCACCACACTCTCACACATGTTCCTGGAATATATGTGTGTGTGTGTGTGTGTGTGTGTGTGTGTGTGTGTGTGTGTAAAGAGAGAGAGTATATAATAATATATATAAATATAGCATAAATATACATTATATTTAACAACAATGAAATGTAATATATATATATTAACTTTTTAAAAATTTATTCTTTGTGTCTTTCACATCATACATCTTGATCCCATTCATTTTCCAATCCCTTTGTATTTGCCCTCTGTCTTTGCAACCTCCCCCCAACATAAAATAAAATAAAATTTTAGAGAAAATAAAGAAGAAAAGAAAAAAAGGAAAAATCAATCTCATGATGGAAGCTGTAGTGTGACACAGTGAGTCACACTGTAAACCTTTTTATCCATATAACTTTACTTGCAAGTGTTCATTGTAAAGAGTCATTGGTCTGGTCCAAGACCTCTGGTTTCTGCTACACTATTGATGCTGGGTCCTCACTGGGACTCTTCTTGAATATCTTGTTGTCCTGTATCATGGAAATCCTGCAGCTTTGGGTCTGCAGGACCAGCCCTTTTATGTGCTCCAGCAGATCACAGATGGGGTGAATGTTGGGATGGACCAATTCATAACCCTGGTTCTGGGCCTGGGTAGTTGCAGGATTGGTAATCCCTCCAGATCTCCCTTGTCCTCACCACAAGGGTAAGCTCTCTGGCATTGTCATGGCTAGTTCACCTCTTGCAGCCATGAGCAAGGGGTGGGACCAGTTCTCCTTTCACATCCTCAAGGTTGGCTCTCCCACACCTATGCCATCAGGGACATCTCAACTGTGTTGCCCAGGCAAGGTTCAGGGGCCACTCTCCCGATTGCTGCAGCTGGTGAGGGCCAGGGATAGTTCTCCCACTCTTATGACCTCAGGGCCAGCTCTCCCACCTGTCACAGGTGGTGAGGGGTTGTTGGGGGAAGGGAGGCATCTCTCCCCATCCAACACCACCATGTGCAGATGAGGCATGAGGCCAGATCTCCCATGTTCACATTCTCAGGGTGGTGCACCTGCATATATTTATTTTTATTGTTAATATTTAAGACCCTTTGAGTCTGCAGCTCAGCATTTGTCACATAAGAGATTTCCCAAAAATGATGAAAGAGAGGTGTATGATGGATCAATTCCTGAAAAGCATGAGCTTTTATTTTCTTAAGTGTTGTTAAAGAAAGTATCATTTGGGCAATATTACTTGAGCTTTTAGTTTGAAAAATATAAGTTTATATATTTAGATCATTATCTGTAAGTCCTGGCAGGAAAAAAGATTACCAAAGCAATAGGATTCTCGGTCATCAATGTCATTTATAACAATAAAGTCATTTAAATATTCCTATTTTAAAAGAACATAATTTCCCATAGTAAGATTTACAAAAGAGCAAAAAGAAATGTAATTGCATGGGATTTTTTAATGGAGAAATATGTCAAATTTAAAGTATGTTCTTAATTTTCCAAATAATTTAATCTAGCATAAAACACCAAAAAAGTTCTAAATGTTTCCCAACAATGAAATGCAGCAAGGACTTGACCTTAGCTGTGGAGACTCAAGATGCATCATTCATGATGTGAAGCTTTTAGATTAAATAAATATTCCTACTGCTATCTCTTAGCACATGAAATCTTTATCTAAATTATGAGTCTGTAAGAAGACAGCTTTATGTAAACCCAGATGAGAGTCAATTTAGAAGACAATCAATTTCTACCACATGATCCCATCACAGATAGAGTGAAATGATTCTCATAGGAACGTGGGTGCAAGTTAAATTTAAACTTGCTTTCCCAGCTAGATAAATACATTCTGCTATATGTAACCCTTGTGGGATAATCTTGTATTACTGTGACAACCTACAGTTTCTTGAGATAGCTGCATCTCCAGTCACCATGTCCGGAGAACATTCAATAGTTCTATATTCTGTGTGATGTGTCTGCTTCCGGGCAGCTGTGCGGAACAAAGGCGCTGTATATACTGGGCAGTCTGCTATTTGGTAGAAACTCATTATTGTACTTAACAACTACAAATCGCAAATATATTGTTCTTTTTATGATGTTTCACTCCTTTTTTACAAAGGAGACAGCCGAGGTACTAGGGTGAGGATTTTGTGGATTAGAGCACTGGACGGAAGCTGATAGGCTCTCCTGCTTGTCACAGATAAACTTAGGAGGGAACAAAATTTCATAGTAAAGACTGACCAACCTTCCTTCTTTAGAAAACTTGAATAAACTTTTTTATATAGTATTTTTATTTTATAATTAACTTAATTTCACATATCAGCTGCGGATTCCCCTGTCCTCCCTCCTCCCCAGCGCTCCCCCGAACCCACCCTCCATTCCCACCTCCTCCAAGGCAAGGTCTCCCCTGGGAATTCAGCTCAGCCTGGTAGATTCAGCTGTGGCAGGTCCAGTCCCCTCCTCCCTGCACCAAGGCTGAGCAAAGTGTCTCAGCATAGACCCCAGGCTCCAAAAAGTCAGCCCATGCACCAAGGACAGGTCCTGGCTCCACTGCCTGGGGGCCTCCCAAACAGTTCAAGCTAATCAGCTGTCTCACTTATCCAGAGGGCCTGGTCCAGTTCCATGGGGGCTCCTCCACCATTGGTTCACAGTTTATACGCTTCCACTAGTTTGGCTATTTGTTCCTGTGCTTCCTCCAACCATGGTCTCAACATCTCTCGCTCATACAATCCCTCCTCTCTCGATGATTGGACTCCCAGAGCTCCACCTGGGGCCTGGCCGTGGATCTCTGCATCTGCTTCCATCAGACACTGGATGATAGTTCTATCATGACAGCCAGTGTGTTCAGCCATCTGATCACCAGAGCAGGTCAGCTCAGGCACTCTCTTGACCATTGCCAGTAGTCTACAGTGGAGGTATCTTTGTGGATTTCTGGAGACTTCTCTAGCATTCTGCTTCTTGAAAGACTATGAAGTGCCACTTCCCTGCACATCCAGTACTCACTGGAAGTCATAAAGGAGGAGAAAATATTTTAGATGGCTTTCTTTGTCAGAATGTGGAGTTAGTAGGCTAAGAGTTTTATGAAGAAATGGCTCCATTCTCAATTATGAAATTCTAGATACGTTTAACAGAAAACACTAACTTCTGTCAGTCTCAGTCTATAGGGCTATACTCCTGATTTTTGTTTGAGCCAATGAAATCAGCTGTGGAACTAGCCCTACAACAGCATCACTGGCCCCTTGGAGAACTTGTTTATCTTAATGTAGTGGCATCATGTGTGGTGGCTCTTAGCTGAGTTGCTGTGGTCATGGTCCTGATTTGACCCCGATGGGCATCTCTGAGAACAAACAGCTTCTGTGCCATCTCTGTTATTTCTCATTTTAAGAATCCCACATATCTTTGTCTAAGGCAGAGTTTCTTAGTCTTTCTTTACAAAAGTTGTCTTTATGTATAGAATGGGGGTATGGAGTTAGAGGAAGGGGAACAGCTGGGGTAAGAGACAGGATATGATAACAGAGAATTCAAGATGATGAGAGTATAGTATGAAATGTCTATAATGAAGCCAATTGTTTTTTTTACAATTAATAAATGCTAACAAAGTCAAAAAATAAATCTTTTTAGTGTTTCTATGGCACTGATTAGCTTTGCATAGACACACAAATTAGGAAAAGCTTTGGGAATGGAAGCTTAATTCTTCAGAGAGCAGAAAGATCTCCCTCTGGTCTACTTGTAGGAGACCATAAATTTTGTAACCTAAAAAAAGAAGCTACTACCCATCATCATGATCATGATCATGATCATGATCATCATCATCATCATCATCATCATCATCCAGATCTCACCAACATTCTAGGGAAGAGGGTCATGCAGATTGTGGGGCCCATTGGAGAGGAACCTTGAAGGCTTCTTAGAACTTGCCTCTCACAGTGTGTGAGTGGCTGCTCTCCAAGAAAGCTCTCTTATGACCAGAGCTGTGGCTCTATAATCAAGTTGTCAAGGAGCCAATGACAGATGAACTGTTATAGACCAGCTGTTTCTATGGTTTCATGTCAGATTGCCCAGCCCATTGCATCCAAACACACAGCTGTTTACAACTGATGAAATGAAGAAGGCTGTAGGTATGTGGAAGTGCTCACAGCCAACATTATTTTCTGGTAAGAAACTATACAGGTTTTGGTCTGGGTTTGTTTATTTCCTTAAAATTATCTGAGGTGATGGTTCCCATGTATTCTTTTAAAAACAAGATCCAAGAGAGTCCTGTCAAAGCCTCATCTCATTAACACAACATTACCTTATATCATTCAAAAGCCCTCAAAATTCCACATCAGGATGATTAAAATTTGTGCAGGCTCTCAAGTGGGTGTAGCATACTGAACATTTTCCCAGAAAGAATGTAGGCATCCGAAGAAAGGCAGGGCATCTGAGCTCAAGGTTGCCAATTACTTTCCTCAAGGGTAGGTGTTCACTTTTACCCAAAGGGACTTTCTCATGTCATTGCAAGACATTTGCCAGGAAAAAAAAAAAAAGATGCCTGTGTTTTTGACTTTCACTCCAGGAGACTAGGAATTTAAAGCCATTTTAGTGAGAGGATAAAGTAGATAGATAGAGCTTCTCATTTGAGATGTAAGTTTGTAGAGGCAAAAGCACCTACAAATCACAGCCTTAGCAATAACGAAGGATTCCAGCAGTACCATTGATTTTCTTATTCTCTTGATCTGTCTACATCAATAGTACAGAAAAGAATTTCTAAAGCATTGTGGGAGAAGGAAAATCAGCTTACTGTTCTGTGCATACATATATATTCCACTGCACACAGATACGTGCACACGTGCACACACACATACCCTACATCCTTTCTAGGTAAGTGTAATACGAATTTCTAAACAGTCTTATTAATAAAATACTCAGTGCCAGCTACTGGGGTAAATCTGGAAGATCAGAGAAACAGAACAAGCCACAGCTAACCTCACCTCGCCAACTTCTCAGCTGATTCTGTTTCCTCAAACTGGAAGCCTCTGAGTCCTCATCCAAATGGATCTCAGCTGAACTGCTGCTAAAAGCCTAAGTACTTAAAAGTCTCTAGTTCCTAGTCCTTGCACCAAATATACCTTTCTGCTTCCTGCCATCACTTCCTGGGATTAAAGGTGTGAGTCACCATGCCTGGCTGTTCCCAGTGTGGCCTTGAACTCACAGAGATCCGGATGGATCTTTGCCTCCCAAGTGATAGGATTAAAGGTGTGTGTCACCATTTTCTGGCCTCTGTGTCTCTAGTGGCTGTTCTGTTCTCTGACCCCAGATAAGTTTATTAGGGTGCACAATATATTAGGGGACCACAGGTAAGAAAACACAGGAGTTTGTATTTGTTATTCTGCACCTGAAAGAATCGAGACTGGCTACTGGTAGAAGATGAATGTGTATTTGTGGACATGCTGAGGTGCTAGGCTTGCTCACTCCCTCTCTGGGGCCACTGTGGTGCCCATCACTCCCATGTTCTACCATGGAAGCCTATGAGGTGTTAGGCTCAATGCATCCCCTCTTGAATAGCTGTGATACTCACCTCTCCCAGGTTGTGCCATGGAAGCTAACAGGCCCGTGAGACTGCCTTGCACGTAAGTGACACAGTAAAGGCCTAGGAGGGCTAGTGAGGTTTCGGCTGTGTGATGTTTTACAACTGTTCTGACATGTTTGTTGTGTCTAAGAGTCTTCTGGTGGAGTCAGTAAGGCCTTTTAACTGTAAAATTATTCCATCAGCATCCCCCTGCCTTTTTGTTTCTCCTTTTCTGTCTTTTTCTTTCCTTGCTGCTCCACCTAAGACTTCAACCACTACACTGAATAAGAGAAATCAGGGTGGGCATTCTTTTCTCTTTCCTGGTTTGAAAGCAAATATCTTATATTTCCCCTGTTTAGCATAGTGTTGGCTCTGGGTTAGTTGTGGAAATGAAAGTGAAATTGAGACAAGGGGGAGATTCAAATGGGAGTGTGTGTGTGGGGGGGGGTGAGGTTGAAGTTGCTAATTTACACTTTGTTTGAAAATGCCATCATGATACCTAATGCTTCATGTGCTAATTTTAGATTGTAAAGCCTATGAGTCATCATAAGGTACACTGCTACCCAGGGGGACTCTAATAAAATGTTGATACTGTGAGGGATATGGAAAGTGTGGGTGGTTTCCCATGTAAAGGCATTCACTTTTGCCACAATACAGTTTTCACATTTTCTTTGTCTTCCCTTGAGCTTCTTCGGCTAATAGCAGTACAGCAAGAATGCAGGAGCAGCCTTTAGGCTCCGTACATCACCACTGTGTGCTACTAGTGGGCATTGGGTTTAGTGTTAATGTTGATTGTTTGGGTGTCCTTTCATGTTCTGAACCTCATGCAAAGACATGCACTTCGGTGTTTGGAGCAGCTGTCTAAACCCAAGACTTGGTGTGTAAAAGCTTCTGGGCATTAGGAGACCAATATGCCTGAACTCTCAGCTGGCAGGTGATGAGATGAGTTTTTAACGTCTAATGACATCAGGAGGATTATACAGGGAGTAAGAACTTACCTGAGGGCTTGCTCTTCGACCTCCACTCAGTGATTTGTGAACTGCTCCAGTTCCTATGGAAGGTGATGGTGACTCCTTCATGTTCAGGTCCTGAACCAGCCTGAAAATGCAAGGTGGACAATGAATTGATTACCAATTATGTGACCTTAAAGGATAAGGAACATGTTCACTCTTGCATACACATACACACGGGTGCTGTGGCATGAAGTTGCTGTGCTGGCTGATCATATGGTGGAAAACAGCAATGCTTGTATAAGCACAGAGATTGTCACTGTGACAGGCATGAAACATCAAATGTGCTTTCCCAGATGACAGTTGACAAGGATAGTGCAGACTTTATACTTATGAAGCATTTATCTACAATAATTTAATGGGTCTATTCAGTTTGAAACATCCACGTACCAAAGACATGAAAAATACGGTAATACCAACATGTGCAAGGGCTTACTATGAATGCACACAGAATGTACACACATGCACATTTGTATTTGATTTAGTAAAGTAAAGAACTTTCACATCTACACCTTTGATGATGGACACTTGAATTTTCATTCTATCCAGACTCTTCATCTGGTTTTGATGTCATATTACAGTTGTTCTCATGAAGTAATCTAGGGTTCACTCTATCCTTTGCAACAATCTCCAAGTACTGTAAGCAATTAGCATGTCACTGTCATGCTTCCTCCTATCCTTCAGCTCACTGCCTAATATGTTCAATCTTTCTCCTTGCATGTGATGCACATGAAACAAGGCTAGAAGTCTGCCAGTGTTATTGACTGAAGTTGCTGCATCATTTTTAATTGACTGATTTTCATATAGGTTATGTGTTTTGAACTTGTTTTAAACCATAATTTTAGAATGGGTGCTTGACATTATAAGTTCGACCTACTTCTGTGATGCCTGCTATTAGAAAAATATACCAGAGTTCTTTGCTGGGATATGGTTATTATGTAAATCCAGTTTGATGATTTGGGTTCTTTCTTTTACAAATATTCATTGGAGCAGGACAATATTTAGTCTCTGGTAAGTTTTCCTCCCTGAAGAAGAGAAGTTCTCTCTGGTAGCTAAATAGCCTGGGGGTTCAAAGCTCAACTGCCCTTCTTGTGGGAGCTGGCACAGTGTCCTACCAGGTGTTTGATCTTTTTGGATAGGGCATTCCTTCTCCTGTGTGATTTCTTAGGTCTTTCTCATCTCTGTGAACTTTCTTAGCATCTGTTTACTCACTTTCATTTATTTGCATATTTGAAGGGAGGAGCTGTCTGTATCTCTGGAGGTTTTTGTTTTGTTTGTTTTTTGTTTTTTTGTTTTTTTTTTGCAGGCAGAGTTTTCCTGTCCTGTCTGCCTGCTCCCAAATAATCCACACAGCTTAATATTACTTATTAATGCTCAGCTGCTAGCTCAGGCTTGTTACTAGCTAACTCTTACACTTAAATTGGCCCATATTTCAATGTATGCTTTGCCATGTGGCTCATGGCTTGTTACCTTATTTTCTACACATCCTGCTTGCTCAGTAGCTGGCTGGCATCTCCTAGCTCTGCCTTTCTCCTTCCCAGCTTCCTCAATTTGATTGTCCGGCCTAACTTTATCCTACCTTGCTGTAGTCCAGTCGGCTTCTTTATTAACCAATGAGAGTAAAACATAGTCATAGTGTACAGAAGGATTATTCCACAGCATTTCTCCATTTTTGTCTAATTAAAAAGGAAGGTTTTAATTTTATCATAGTAAGATTATATATAACATTTTTTGGTTGGCTGGTTGGTTGGTTTTGTTTTTTGTTTTCATTGTTGTTTTGTTTTCCTGTGCATATCTCTCCTTTCTGACTGTAGCCATTTTGGCATCCCCAGATCCCATCTACATCTCCCCCACTTTTTTTCATGTCTGAATCTAATATTCCTGGACCCCTGTCTGGGAACATCTTCAGAACTATTGAAGTCATCCTGGGGTTCCTTCCATTTTTCACCATCATGCAGTAAACATTCTCACATTGACTGATGTCTAGCATCTCAAAAAATGTTGTTTCATGTTAGTTTGGGCTATTTTGAGAAAAGACTTAATTTCTGTTGCTCTATCTTGGTAGTGAGCAGGCCACTCGGTGACCATGTTAGTCTGAATCAATTCCTCTTCCTGCTTGTCTACCGTCCTAGGTACCACAAAACTAATTCAGAGAACTTCCTTTTAATCTTTTCTTTGTGGTCTCAGGTCTATTGGCCTGCATAAGCACCCATGCTTGGGTACTTTGGTAACACAAATGAATTGCTTTGTTGTTTCTTTTATGGAGGCTAGCTTTCTGTCTCTGCACGCCAAGTTTAGTTACTGAATGAGAACTTGATAAATGCACACAGAAACCACAAGTATTCCATATGAGCATAAATTGGTTTGTATATTCAGCTATTGATGAAATGACTTTCAGGATGCTTCTCCCACATTGTGCTGAGCATATGGCATGAAAATTCTTCTTGGATCCTCTCCATCTCTCTACTTTACTTTTAATCTGTAAACTCTTATAGATTTTTCAAAGGAAAAATAAACAGCAAAACAGGAGGCTCCACTTAACCATCTGAATTTGCTCCCCAAATTTATGCAAATTCCTCTTGAATAGGCTTATTCGAACCATGTTCAAGATAATTTACCCATTCACCAAGCAAATTGTGTAACTGTGCTTGAAACTGGTGATGTGAGATAAAAATGTTAAAGTTCTTTTTTTCCCTGAAAACTTGCAGTGTATTAATGGAGGCAGAATTTAGACAGACAATTAAGGATTAGTAAAGTGCACACCTTGTTTCTCTAACATGAGCCTGAAGTGATGAGCGATGGCCAGTCTTCTCCTGAAAGAGAAGAGACGTGGTTCAGATGGGAGCAGGAAATGAACTCAGATGGCCACATTTACAGGACTTAGCAGAAAAGGGGGCAGGGGGGCAGCCGGGTGTCTCACAGGTTTCTGGATTAAAATTTTAAATGGATGGTTTTGTCTTTGCTGACTGAGATAGAGAATCCATGGGGAGCACATTAGGAGGAATTTCTTAAAATTGCCTTAGTAACTATTCTTATCTGTTAATTTCTACTAGAATAATAAGACTGGTGTGTGGCAAATAATAGCAATTAACTCCTTAAATTATTTTTTAAACAGTCAATATTTCTTTATTGTTTAATGGTGTGCTAGTCATTCATGTTGCCTTCAAATCTGGATAGTCATTGCAGCAGTAAACCAGTAAACTCTCAAATACAGATTCAGTTAAACCATCTGAGGCTCCACAACTGAAATGAATTGCTGCCTAATTTGGGGAATTAAGATAAAACAGACTGGTCTCACTGTTTCCTAGCCTTTCATAATTAGATAATTCACACAAAATGCAAGCTTGATCCAGCCTCAGAGGCTGGTGAGCCAAGTCCTGAGCTGCATGCTAAAGTTTTGAAAAGATACAAACGTGGAGACAGATGCAGTTGGAGACTTAGATATAATGAACCCAAATTGATCTGCTGCAGTGAGCTAAACTCGCTGCTAGGGATGTGTGACAGTCTGTCCTTCTGACACATGCCAACCCAGACACTGGCGCCCACTTTCCAATGCAAGGACCAGCCACAGGTTTCAAAGGTTTGATGTCACCTGATGCGAGGGATTATTGGGAGTAGTCTCATGGGTATAAGGACATAGCTAGTCTATGAGCAACATTGAAGCTGTTGGTGCTTAAGAACTGCACAGTTCACAAGTCAACCCCTCGGATGCTTTTTTAAGTCTATGTTATCAAGGAATCCCTGAACACTTGCCCAGCCAAGCTGACATGGGGCGTCAGACAATGGTGTTGTATGGTTCTTTCAATCCAGCACCCCTCAGGATAGGCACAGAAGGGTTGAGATAGAGGCTTCTCCCTCTCCCGTCTGATAGCCTCTATGCCAAGTGAAAGAGACAGAGTGCACATGCCGCCTCCACCTCCTTGCCCCAGTGGGTTTATAGAATTTACTGGGGCTGTTTTTCCATTTAGGAGGCAGCCTCCAAAATTTTACTATCCACAGAGAAAAGTGAAGTCATCCATCTTGGCAGTTTGGTTAGAGTGAGGATGGTGTGGATAGGCAGGAATGGCTGTGGGTGTTCAGTCCGAGAAACACCCATAGTGATTTTACACATTCTGTGTTCAATTCCTCTTGTGTTACAAGCATAACTCCTGAGTATTTCTCACTGTAGAAAAAGGAAGAAAAGCATGAGAAGACTACTTAGAATAATTAGAACAATGATAAGAGTGTATTAGCCTTTCAGTTTAAGCTACTGCCACAAACACAGATAAACAAGAACCAGGTTTCATTGTTTTCAGTGGAAAAGTAAATGACTCTAGACCGATGGAGATGGACCTGCACAGAAAAGAGTTAACATAGCCACCAACCCAGACTTTGAGCTTAGAGGGATCTGCTTCCCAGTTGCCTATTGGTTGGCATTTAGAAATTCTGTTTCAAGAATTTCCAGGCTGATAAGAAAAGTTGGCTCTGTATGCCCAAACTATTTATGGAAACAATACCAAAAAGAATGAACTCAGAATTCCCCTAAAATGTAAGGGGGGATAATTAAATAAAAAAAAAGAGATAATAGATGAGATAGTCAAAGTTAAACCTAAGAGATCATATCCAGAGGATAGAAATTCCAACACAGCAAGGGAGGGGGATAGAGACCACATAACAAAGCCATCAAGAAAATTTCTAAAACAAGAAAAAAAATCAATTTATAAGTGAAAATAGTTTCCCAAAATAACCCATACATAGGTAGCTGATCAGCTAACATTGCACTTCTCAACTGTGTCACTGGGAGATAAAAGCACAGAAAATGGTCCTTTCTGAAGGATATCCATTCTCGACCTAAAATCTCCTCCAGTATCTTAATACATGTAGATTGTTTGCATATAGATTGACACCTGTAGACGTTATGTGAGGGTAAGGAAGCAGGAGATGTTTGTCTTGAAGGCATCCTTATTTAAGAATGCCACTACAGGATTTACTCCAGCAAAAAGCCATAAGAAAAATGATGACTTCCCCAACAAGAAATAAAAAAAGAAAGGAAAGCCTAGCACAGAAATGCAGAGCATCCAGCATAGCTATGCTTGCTTTTCTGTTGGTTTTTCTTTGAGAATTTCATACATGAATATGTTTCTTTGTCTAATCTACCCCAACTTCCCTCCCCTTCTCTTTCTCCCCCATCTCCCCACCACATTTCCCACCAAACTGTGTGTGATCCTTTTTTAGAAAGCCTGCTGTGTCCACTTAGTGTTTGCTACATAAGTGTGGGTGTAAGACCATCTACAGGAGCATGAGTAGCTTCTCATGGGTCACATCCCTGAATAAAACTGACTCCTTCCCCCAGCAGCCATCAATTGCCCATAGTTCCTCAGACGGGTAGGATTTCATTAGTCTCTCTGTCACCCCTGCTAGGATTTTGACCGTCTTGATCTTGTGCAGGTCTTATGCGCACAGCCACATCCATGGGAGTTCATGAGTGCAATGCTTGGTGCTGTGTCCTGAAAGTGGCTTAGTTCTTGTTTTGTATTTGATTTTGCATTAATTTAAAATTTTACAGTATGGTCATAAGTAGGTACCTTATGTTATTAGTTTTCTCCTAGTGAAATAACCTTTACTGCTGATTGGAGGAATTGGGACACAGAACTGCCTCAAAGGCCAACTATTTACTTCTCATTCAATATCCATAGTATTTATGGCAAAGTAATAAGTAAATGTGCCAGGCACATTTTTATCACCCATGTCCTATTTACACCCCACCCAGACAGTGTGTCTCTCTTTATAGATCTTCACATCTACTCTCTACTGAGTTACCAAACCCTCCAACCTGTGGTTATATGTAGTCATGAAAGGATGGAGGAGAAACTGAGAAATGTCATAGATTAATAGGGGGACCAGAGGAGGAAATCTTACATGCTGTGCATCATTTCCTGTGCTGTGTGGATACTCCTCCACTCCCATACTTGAATCTTCTCCCAAGGCTTCTAGTATTCATTAATCTCAAACTAAATCATCTGGAGTCTAAAGAGCATATTCTGGTTCTAAGGTTTTAATACAAGAGCTAAACTAACACCAAGATAAACAGCATTGTGAGTAACTTACTAAGAAAAAGGAAGATGCCATTTTAGGAAGTTGCCATGGTTTTTCACATGCAATTTTATTTTCTCATTTTTATTGTCTATACAGCAGAAACCACCAGTTTCATTTGAAGGTGACTTGAAAACTAAGTGTCTGTTAAGTGACAGTTTAGCATAAGTATAGTTTTGATTTTGTGAAGGAGCTTTGAGTGTCTTAGGCCCCAAAGTTTTAAAGACCTGTGGCATGTTGTAAAAGGAGTCTCCCTGAGCTGGCTCTGTGCTGCAGGGTTAAGACATACTGTGCATTCTCTCCTCCAGGAGTACCAGCCTTGTAACACCAATGCATGCCCAGAGTTGAAGAAGACCACACCGTGGACTCCCTGGACACCTGTCAACATCTCGGACAATGGTGGTCACTATGAGCAGCGGTTCCGATACACATGTAAAGCTCGCCTGCCAGATCCAAATTTGCTGGAAGTGGGGAGGCAGAGGATTGAAATGCGGTATTGTTCCAGTGATGGGACCAGCGGCTGCTCCACAGATGGTGAGGAAGTTCTGTGAGACTGGCCACTTCAGGGAAAGCCTTTGTCCTTGTCTCTAAGGAAATAGAAAACTAGTGGGAGTCTCTGTTAAAACTTTGTTGTGCCTATGGTAGATCCAAAATAGTTTGTGTGAGGTTTTTTTTTTTAATATAAGAGAATATGATGAAAAGAGTAGCTGTCATAAAAATAGTAGCTTAAAATTAGATTCCCCCCTTTTAAAAACCTTAAAGTAGCCAGGCAGTGGTAGCACACGCCTTTAATCCCAGCACTTAGGAGGCAGAGGCAGGTGGATCTCTAAGAATTCAAGGCCAGCTTGGTCTACAGAGTGTGTTCCAGGACAGCCAAAGCTGTTACACTGAGAAGCCCTATCTCGGAAGAAAAAAAAAGTTCTGAAGTAGACAAAGACAGTAGAAGTACCTTTCTTTATTTATACCTAAAGTGATTTTTCTGTTAAATAGCACATTGGATCCAATTATGCTAATAGTGCTTTAACCTAGTGGTTTTGTGCTGTGGGATGTCCTGGAACCACGAGCCACATGGCAAAGTATAGATTAATAGAAATGGGTTAATTTAAGATAGAAGAACTAGATAGCAAGAAGCCTGCCACGGCCATACAGTTTGTAAGCAATGTAAGTCTCTGTGTTTACTTGGTTGGGTCTGAGCGGCTGCGGGACTGGCGGGTGAGAGAGATTTGTCCTGACCATTGGCCAGGCAGGACTGGAGAAAACTTCAGCAACAGTTTTGTGAATGTTTTAGAGAGCCAAGGCAGATGCAGCCCCATCCTCTGCCTGGCCTGGACACTGCCCATGGTCTATCAGGCAGTTCTCTCCCTGGACTTCCTGCAGGAATGGTTGAGCCTTTTTCCCAAGCTTCATTATTTGCTTTGTTCTTCCTTTTTTTAAAAAAATACTTTTATCTGATTGCACAAAATATATTCTGGCTCTTAAAAGGAAAGAGACACTCAGAGGAGTGCCCACAGGATGGCTTCATGAGAAGGGCAGTTACATCAGTGACAGAACATTCATAAGCATTACTCAGCACTCTGTGATTGTGATCGTCCTTGATTCTCCCAACATGAGTGTTGGTGTTCAGATTGGTGTTCAGACACAGGGAGGGTCAGATAGGTCACATTTATCCCAGTCAAGCTCTAAGGGATGGGCTGCACTGTGCTCCGGTCACAGATCCCCATGCCTTCTCCGGGTGTGGGTAGCCTGCCTGGATACCTATGCACATCAGTTCTTATAGAGCACCATGCACTTCCAAAGCACCCCTCTTCATCCTCTGCATTTTCAGGTATTGACACATCTCAGAAATGCTGATACCTACAGTTCAACAATACACAGCCTGTTGTTTCTTAGAAGGGACACAGTCTACTCTGAAGAAGGGTTTTATGAAAATAAGTGTACAACTTAGAACTAAAGCCATCACCTAGAAGAGGAGCAGTAGATAACAGTCACCCTTGCTCTTTTTATAAAAACCTGCTGTTACTCAAAGAAAAGATTTACTTGGAAATTCCAAGAGAGGAGAACAGGAGACCCAGCTGGAAAATGTACATTCTATAAAGGGCAATCTTATCATTTTAATCAGGATTATGAGATAGAATATGAGAATTCAAAGATAAATTTCAGATATTATTTTGATTTTTCCCATTATATCCTATATGACACCTTAATTATATCCCATATAATGTCTTAAATACAGCTATGCCCTATGAAGTCTAAATGGAAAACACATATCCTAAAATATTATTAATTGTTCATCTTAAATTCATGTTTAATTGGTCTTCCTTCATTTCACTTGTTGGGATAATGACCTTTTCATGAATTTACTTACACCATTATTCTGTATGGGTCATGACATTTTTTTATGGTGCCATCAAAGTGAAATGCTGAAAATGAAACATGGTATATCTTTATAATTGACTTTATTTTCCTCTCTTAACACATATTTTTATTCTTTCCATTCTCAGATACATATAACACCAAAGCTAGCATGTTTTAAATATTAATAGTATATATATTATTCATGAAAATATGTTTTAAAAATGATTTTATAAAAATTTATAAATTTTTGTAAAAGCACATTATACAAAGATAGCCTATATTTTATTAAAACTGCAATCATTGGCCATGGTATAAAGAAATGCAAACAGTCTATGTTTTGATGGCTTTGAGTTCTGATGATCATCCTCACATCGTGTGATTGATGTCTTGAAAACTGAAAATTGGACACATGTGCTTCTGAACACAGAAAAGGAACCTTGCCCATCATTGTTTGTTTATTGATAACCCACAAAACACTGGCTGGTTTCAAAAAACTGCTCCTAATGCCTTACCTTAGAAGATCATCCTGCCTGCAGTGCACCAAGCAAAAAGCTTGCTCAGGAATGGCTGTGGGTGTTGGTGTTTACTTGCTTGTGAGAACAATTGCCTACCACATGACCAGTGGTTGGTGAAAACATCACTATTCGTGAGACAATGACTGAATGGGTTTAATATCCTAAGTCAGACTGCATCTTCTTCACACAAATTTTGGCTGAGTCTGATTAAAGAAGTAAAAATGCTCAGAGCAGGTCTGACATGCAAGGAGTCTTCAAAAACAATTCACATATTCTTATAATGCTATCCACCCTCACCCCACCACTGCCAGCACCCCTAAACCCTACTGTTCCATTTTGTTAGCAAGCATACATGCAACATCATAGGCAAGCTTATTCAGGGATGGGATCTGCGCAAGCTCTCTGGAGCAAACTGTTGTCTTCATGGCCTGTGATTCAAGAGGGATTAACTCTGATCCTTTTACAGCATAAATTCACACTGAAAAGGTTACTTTGAAGGAACAAGTCTAAGCTGTGCCCCCGTTCCCAGACAAATATCTTTCCTGTAGCACCAGTCCCATGGTTCACGAGGACAGTTTGCAGTAGAATTCCTAAAGAAAGTGAACCAGGGGCATTCTTTAGAGTCCTCTACAAAAGAGAGAATAACCAATGTGAACTTGCTGGTTGCAAATGTGTTGCCACATTCAGATGGAGTGCCACGTTCATCCTAATTAGATAGTAACTACAGGAAAGAAGCATGAGTTCTAGGAGGCTGCCATTCAGCTACAGTGGGTTTGGGGCTTTTGAAGTGTGAAAAGGGTTCAGTTGACTATTAGGGTAATTCTAGACATAAAGCAAACAGCCTACACTGCAGAATCACACTTTGGGTTTCCTTGGCAGGTCTTTCTGGAGACTTTCTACGAGCTGGGAGATACTCTGCCCATACAGTCAATGGGGCGTGGTCAGCATGGACTTCCTGGTCACAGTGCAGCCGAGACTGCAGCAGAGGCATTCGGAACCGGAAGCGTGTTTGCAACAACCCAGAACCCAAGTATGGGGGCATGCCCTGCCTTGGCCCATCCCTGGAGTTCCAGGAATGCAACATTTTACCCTGCCCAGGTAAGTGGATCACAGTGTGAAAAAGACTGGGAAAACTGTGTGCTTGCAGCCTTTAATAACTGAAAGCCACTGGAGACCTCTCTCACTTTGTCTTAGTTAAGGTTATTATTCTATGATGAAATACCATGACCAAAATAACATGAGGAAGAACAAGTTTATTTCACTCATAGTTTCATATAACAGTTCATCATCAAAAGTTGCAGAGGCCATAGAGGAGTGTAGCCTCCTGGCTTACTTCTTCTGGCTTGATCAGCTTGCTTTCTTGTAAAACCCAGGACCACCAGCCCAGGGGTAGCAACACCCATTATAGGCTGGGCCTTCCCCTATCAATCACTAGTTAAGGCAATGCCCTACAGGTTTGTCTGTAGCCAGAATTTATGGAGACATTTTCTCAGTCAAGGCTCCCCCCTCTCAGACGACTTTAGCTTGTGTCAAGTTGACATAAAATAATACAGCACATACTCAGATCTTGTGGTCTAAGCCCTGTCACTAGTTTGCAAAAAATTTTATGTGTTGTCCCCAAAATAAGTGTTAATCACTTTCAGGATGCAGATAGAACCAACCCTTTCAATATGACCTCTACCAAGTCCATAGAGTCATGGCTGCCATGACACCAGCCAGCTCCCAGTTCCATCTCAACTTTTGCAGAGAGGGGCCCACCCCATGAATGAAACCCTCTAAGGACTGGTTTCTCTTCTGGCCACTAATAGAGCTGTGTGTCACCTGACCTTCTCCCAGTCTCAGGCTCTTTAACACAAAGTCTTAAAGCGATTATAACCTTGTCCTTGTGTACACCACCTTTGTCTTATGCCTGAGTAGAAGCCCCAGGAGGTTAAGGACTGTTGATCAGGCTCACACACCATAGTGATCTCAGCTATTGCACAGGCATGACACGCCTAGAAATATCTGTTGACATTTGTCAGATGATGAGGGAACAAAGCACTGGATAATTGGTCTTCCTTCCACAGAGAACATCATTGATTTGTGCATTACAAATAGCATAAATAAAATTTTCCCATGTGGGCTGCCAATGCTCCCCCTAAGAGCCATAGGCTATCTAACAGAAACCCAGTAACAGGCACATATATACATATATGCTATACATATGCATCTCATAAATAATGTCAACCTAGTACAGTCATTGATTCCTGGCTTTGTGGTATGTTGCCATGCAGTGGCCACATCAGCTGATGACATACAAACTAGAATCATAAAAGGTAAACCAACCAGGGTACTGTGAGCCTAGTATTGAGGGGTAGGAAGGAGTTCATCAAATTGGTAAGCAGGAATAAGAAATCCTGTGTAGGAGAAACTCATTCTAAATATTAGATACATTGGTTTTAAGAGAATAAAAACCTTAGTATCTATTCCTATAAATACAACTTTCTAAATTATTTGAGTAATAAACTGTCTTGTAAGAGTTTAATAAGTGTTTGTTGTAGAAAGGAGAGGCGGATGGATGAATGATTAACTGGATAGATAAGTGGATGTCTAGGTTATCTTTGGGTAGATGGTTGGGTAAAATGGATAGACAGATGAGTAGACAGATGGTAATAGATTGGTAAACATGTAGGTAAAGTTGAGATCAAGGTCCCAGCTTTGTTTTGATGTTTTTCCTTTTATAAATAACCTTTTAAATTTTTGAGATTATAATATAGTTATTCCATTACCCCCTTCTCTCTCCTCCCTTCAAGCCCTCCCATGTACCCTTTGCTCTCAAATCATAACCACCTTTTCTTTAATTTTATTGAATACATTCATAAATACAACCTGCTCAGTATGTATGTTACTTGTATATATGTTTTCTGGGCTGGCCATTTGGTACTGGACAACCAATGGGTATGCTCTTCTCTGTGGAAAATTGTTTCTACTGCTTCCAGCATTTATTTGCCTGTAGTTCTTAGTGTAAAATGGAGGATTCATGAGCTTTCCTCCTTCCACATTAAAAATGGTGTCATCCTTGTTCAGGTCATGTTTCGGCAGCCGTGTTGGTGAGATTTTAGGGATGTAGTTTCCGACAGTACTAGGAGACACATAGCTCCCCGACCTCATGCTTACCTCCCTGACCCTCCTGCTCCTGAAGCCTTTGCTCCTCCTCTCCCATAATTCTACCTGAGCCTTGAGTGCAAAGTTACGTTGTAGATGTTATCCGTCGTGACTGAGCTCCACAGTTCTGTATTTTGATCCCGTGTGGTTTTCTGTAATAGTGTCTGTCTGTCTGTTATAAAGAGGAATTTCCTAGATGAGGGACTACACTTATCTATGGTTACAAGTATAACTATTTAGAATATGATTGGGAATTATGCTGGTTTAGTAAACCAGTTGCAGTTGTACTAGTGGCAGTTGTATGTTCTTCAAGATCCCTGACTTCACCAGCCCTGGGTAGCTGGCTAGCCTTCCAATCCCAAGCATGGTTTTCCTCTTGTTGAGTCAGCCTGAAATCCAATTAGAGAGCTGTTGGTAACTGCTAAAGTATGTGTACCCACTACTGCACCCGTAGGGTTACAGAATCATCATGTTCATCGTTGTGGTTCATAGGCATCGTAGATGAGTAGGACTACTGGCTGCTTGTCTCCTTTGGAAGCTTTCATTGTACCTTCTGGGTATCATAAAAACTAGTCCTCAGGGAGAAGACTTTTGGGTCAGATCAGATCAGGTCCTGTGGGCCCTGTGTCTGAAGTAAATGGGTATTTTCAGAAATAGCAACTTACCTTACACCTCTGGATGGCAACCAGGGGCAACAACAATAGTCGATGCTGTTTTGGGATTCTCTTGGACAACCTGACCAACAACTCAAAAGAGGGATGGTTAGTCCTGTTATTGGGTTTCTGATAGACAGTCTATGGATCTTACGGGGAGCATTGTCAGCCCATATGAGAAAATTTTATTTACACTATGTGTATACATACTTACATGTATTATAGGTATTTGTAGGTATATAGCTAATAGTTATCATTCCTTATGAGTTTTTCAGACATTTTCCTATTGTCTTCCTGCTGTATTTAACTCTGTCCCCTCTCCCTAGTTAAAGTCCCCATTTCCCCACTCCCCTCGGATCGCTTGATTCTAGATTCCTCTCTATTGCTCCCCATCACCACCATTCCACAATGGTCCCTTTTTCCCTTTCTGGTTTCTATAGTTACTCCAGGTTATATACTCACATCTGACAACGTGTGTCTAAGAACATCAGATGAGAGACAACATGCAACATCTTTCTAGGTCTTGGTCACACCACGCAATCTGAACTTTTCTAGTTTCTTCCATTTTCCTGTAGCAGCGATATTCAATGATGTCTTTGCTCCTACAGTTGTGCTTTTCCCATGAGGCCTCTAGGCCTGAATTTCTCCAGCCTTGGGCTATTCCTCTTCAGACTACACAACTTTCCCAGTAAAACCAATGCTGAGATGCTGGGAAAGGTCGAGGAGTTGTTCTTTCCCACAGCCCATGTAGAAAAATTCCTCCCCCGGGTGTTTGGAGGCAGCGTGGGCGATATCACTAGATTTGAATCAGAGCTGTGAACTGGAGCCAAGTAGAATGATATGGGAATGCCAAGTTCCCTCCATCACCCTGTCTTCTCTAGACTCCAAACTTAATTTCTTGGGTCCATTAGTAGCCCATGTGGAGTCCTAGAGATGCTTGGATGTGATCCTGGTCCCTGAGGGTAACTGTTTCTTGTCCATTTTTAGGACACTCTGATAGCATCATCTGTGAGTAGTTTTAATTTTATTTTTGTTGACTTGCTGTTGAGCCAGGATTATGTGTACATGGCCTGAATATCTTAAAATAACTCTGTCCTCATTTCCTTTTACAAGCCAAGATTCCTTTGCAGAGTTATCCATGTCTTTGCCCAAGGGATTAGAAAATTCAAGGTTGAATGTGTGAGCATCAACTTTATCTTTTTTTTTCTGAAGGAATTTTTTTTTATTCATTTTTATATACCAAGGACAGATCCCCCTCTCTTCCCTTCTCCCGCCCACCCCCAGCCTTACTTTCCCCACCCCATCCTCTATTCCCTCCTCTGAAAAGGTAAGGCAGAGCCTGCTACCTTCAGATAAGGGCACATCCCGTGCCCTCCCCATCAGGGCTGTACAAGGTGAATACTCAACTTTATCTTTTACTACCCATAAAATTCCTAAAAATGTGACAACCTGTAACTCAGCTATGAGCTGGTAGGAAGTCCCTCTACACTGTGGAGGTTGAACTATGTGTCCAAAGGAATCCATATATTTAGAGTAATTTTTACATAATTTAGGGCATATTATTCTATATAAACTGATGTTTTTAAATGTACTAGGTTCCTAGTGAATGATTACAAAACACATGATCATTTTTTAAATGTTCTCAGAGATTGCAAACAGATCAATGGGTCACAGCACTTGGTATGTAAGCATGAGGATTTGCATTTGAATTCTCAGCATCCACATATATGGGCCAGTCTGCATGTGCCTGTAACAACAACATTGAGAGCAGCAATAGGCAGATCCCAAGAGCTCTCTGCACAGTAAGCCTAGCCAACATGGTAATCTGGTTCAGTAAAAGACTTTATCTCAAGGCCTTAAGACAGAGAGAGTATGATAATAGAAGGCACCCAATTTCCTACTCTGGCCTTTGTGTGCATGCCCATGAGGGTTCAGCCAGGCTGGGGTTAGAGCTCAGCAATATAGTGCTTGTCTCAAATTCTGGAGGCTCTGGTTCTATCTGTGGCACTAACATAAGTAAATAATAGTAAAGTCAAGTGCATACTAAAATGATTATTCTTCACCTTCTGAACCTGCTCCTGCATAATTTATCTCAACACTGAGAGTCACTTGATGGTTTCTGATCATAACTTTTTTTTTTCCTGGCACATTTGATGCAGCAGTGAAGACTCTAGACTGTAGACCTTTCCTGGAAAAGCTAGAGACAACAGATGGTTCTTGGTTGCTATGTGTATTCAAATAAGATGAAAGTAACTCAAAGTTGTACTTAGACACCCATAAAACCCAGCACAATAAACATAAGTTCTTTTGATCCGATTTAACTCAGCAGGTTCCTTTTGTCCTTCTTCTGTAAACAACAAGGCCCAGGGAAAAGGAACACTGAGAATATGATGGAAGGGCACAGTGAATCAAACTGGGGACTCCGGCAGGTGTGTCTTCTCCAGAGGACAATACAGAAACCTGTGGTACTCTGAGGACACTGTGCTTTCTAGCTACAATACCCTTGGATCTCCACAGGGGGAGACAGAGAGTACAAGAGACTTTACTCAATGCTTCTTTAGAGGAAAAAAAGCCCTGCTGCTTGGAGGTCCAGGCTTCAGCATGCTGAGGAATCAGTACCACATGTTTCCATGAACTGACAGACTGTAAATGCTTCACTTTGTCCCCCTGACCACCCACAGTGTGGCTGGCACTTGGGGCTTAATTATGCAACTTTATCTTGCTCTCCTTCATCAGTGGTAACTGTATTCTGTTTTTATCTTATTGTAGCAGTTGAGTATTTAACTAGAATTACAAGAGCAATGATTTTCTATCCTTGTCCATTGAACTATTTAATGTATGAATTTCATTTCAACAAAAAAATGGTTCTCTGCCACTGATTGCTTTCTTTCCTTGGAAGAAATAAGGATCTAGGTTTCAGGGTGTTTGATCTTCTCATGAACCAGTCTTACTTAGGATACAATAAATGATGATCCAAGCCCTGGGCAGAATCCAGCATGGATGGCAGGAATTATGTGAATTGTTGAAAGGTCTGTTGCCTGAAGTATTGATTCTTAGGGTGCTTCATATTAATTATTGCAGCACATGATTCATGGTTCCGAAACTAGAAGTTTCAAGTCACATACTTTGAAAGTCTGCGCTGTGCTGGTGCTTAGAAATCATATGTTTAGAAATATTTTCTGAAGGACAAACAGGGAACTAGAAAGTGTTGGAAGGATTCTTCAAATCTGTAGCTTCCACTGAGCAGGGAGCCTCAGATGTCCCCACACCATGAGTAGCTATTTTCTGTGTGTCCTGCTGTCTTCTATGTGACATATCCTCTCTCTAGCTGTATCATATTGGTCTGGTGGGGACTTCAGACATGCTATGTTTTTGTGTCCTTTCCCAGTGGATGGTGTGTGGTCTTGTTGGTCATCCTGGTCCAAATGCTCAGCAACCTGCGGGGGTGGACACTACATGAGAACCCGCTCGTGTACGAATCCAGCCCCAGCCTATGGAGGGGACATCTGCCTGGGACTGCACACAGAGGAGGCACTCTGCAACACACAGACCTGTCCAGGTATACAAATCCTTGGTGACTGTATAGCCTTAGTGCAAACTCACCTTTCTTAATTATGAATGATGATGTTAAAGATTGCAAGTCACAGTAAATACTGGAGATAGAGGAATTGATGGCAGGTCAGTCTCATACTGTTACCCCTGATGTGATTGAGTAACACTTAGTTCTACAGCAAAGTAGTTTTCACATTGTACTCTTTTCATCATAGATGGGAAAGTGTACCCCTGTTGGAGCATCTATACTACCTACCTAGGAAATATACCCCAACTCACTTTGACCTTACTAAGTAACACTGATGACGCTCAGGTAGCACCTGACTTGCTTTGCTGGAGGAGAGAGAAGATTGGAAGAAGTGGAAAGCAAGAAACACTTTGTAGAACCCCCACCCTGGTGTGCAGGGAGAATTGCTTGTGGCTCCTTGTTTCCCAGCTTATCCTGACCCAGCACATGTTGTATGCTTGAAAATAGCCTAGAAATGTCCCAGGGGAACACTGGGCATTGTGGGAGGACACTTGACTCAGGGCAAGGCCTATACTTAAAGGCAGCACAGTTAAAATACAAGGCATGAAGTCCAGTCAGCTATCACAGGACCAAAGCAAAGCAAGCAACAGGGGGTGGTGATAGCAGGAAGTGAGCCTCTTCAGGACTGTGGAGGGGGGGGGGGGGTGGGGGAGCTCTGAGCCTGTGGTTGATGTAGGATGTACCAGAGCCTTTTACCAAAGAGGTAACCTGGCATTCTGACACACAGGACCTCATGGGATGAAAATGAATTACCTTTCTACATTTAACTTTAACAGTGAAACCCTTTAGCGGTGTGCAAAAACCAAATTCTCATGATCATTCCAAAAAAAAAAAAAATCAGTCTTTTATGTCTTCGAGAGAAAAAGCCATTCCATTTGCATGGATCAATACACAGCTTGAATTTCTAAATTCTAAAAAAAAATAATAAAATAAAAAAGGAAGATGATCTCCTTATATTGGTGATTAGTAATACGTAGAGTTCATTCTTTGACTTGATATATGAGTCCTATCCCTATGTGTGAACATCTGTACAGCTGCATGGATTAAAAAGCATCCCAGCAAGTCCTCCACCTCCAGGCAGAAGTGTTCCGCCACTGCTCATCCTTCGGCCTTGACCAAGGATGTGGGAACTGACTTTATCCACGTCAGTAGGCCTGGAGGGAATGAACTCTGATTGGCTGGCCTGGCTTTGGCATGGCGACTTTACAAAGTTGGTTTTATTTCAGAAGAAAGGTGCTTTAAACTTTCATTCTGAAACCAGGGATTTCAGCATGTGGTGCTAGCTAACATGCATCCTGTGGGAAATGTCCAGCAAATCATCTGAGGGCCTTTTTGTAGGGGGGCTATGTAGGAAATGGTGCCTGCACTGATGATTTCTGATTCTCAGAGCTCATGTTTGTCTCAAGAATTAGCTTATTGACTATTTTAAATAAAAATATTCACAGAATTATGATGTGAAATTAAAATGTTAGAACATTTACTTTAAATACATTATATCTATATATTAAAATGTTTAGCTCTTTTATTCATCCTTTTGTGGATTTATTTACTGGATTGTTAAAAAGCTATGACCACATCTTACTTATGCACAGAACCATTAAAAACACAATATGAAAGCCTAAAGCACAGCCTGACTTGACTGTGATTGGTCGATATCATCAGGTAACCTCGCCTCTCCACCTCTTCTGGTCTCTGTAGAAAGCTGGTCATTGTGGTCAGACTGGTCTGTGTGCGATGCCTCTGGCATCCAGGTCCGTGCTCGACAGTGTATTCTTCTGTTTCCTGTGGGCAGCCAGTGTTCCGGAAATACCACAGAGAGTCGGCCATGTGTGTTTGACTCTAATTTCATCCCAGGTAAGGGCAGAGATGTTTATCACTGTGAACACAGTCATTCCAATATCCAGAGAGGAAATGACCCATTGGGTCAGACTTTTATCTGCTCTTGAGGCTGCCTTTGCTGAATTAAAAATGATCCTATCAACTGTTGTGGTTTCAAGGTGACAGGAATATAGATTCACAGGCGACTGCAGATTAGATTGGAATTTGGCACTATATCTTATATAATTTATTGATGCTAATGTAGTGTGAGGATTTGCTACAAAAATTGAAAACTGATGGCTTGTTTTAGTATCAGCATAAATACTTTACTATGACAGTGTTGTGTATTTGCACAGAGAAGAGGGTCATTGTCTTCATGTAACTCTCAATATACTAGGGAACATGGATGTCTGTCATTAATGTTGCCTTGAAAAACGGGTTGGAAGTTCCTCTTGCCACAGGCTTTTTTATGGGAAGTCAACATTTAGTTATCACAGGGGGCAGTCACTTGTTGCAATGGCCCAGTAGGGTGGCATTCTACTTATACATAAGCCCCGGAAACACAATCCTCCTGCATCTATGGGACATTATGTGGACTAAAACGAAGACTAAACTATTGTGAAGAAATAATGGGATTAAATTATAGAAGCACAGTTTATTCATTTCTTTTGACTTGAGGGAAGAGTAGTAATATTTTCCACAGGACTGATAGCTTTAGCCTACCCTTAGAAGGCACCTCAACCACATACGGCCTATGAATGTTGTTACTTTTTGTTTAACATACTTTCAGTTTTTCTCATGTAATGAAAAATCAGTGTAGGAGAGTCTGGCATTCCTAAACACCTGGGGTGGTAACACACTCAGAAGACTTGCCATCTCATTCACATCCTCCTGGTGGATTTCACATGTGGCACAAGAAAGCGAATGCCTGGGCTTCTGAGTAGAGTTTTCCTTGAGCTCTGGTGATTCAACCTTCAGTTCATAAAGAATACTGCACCAGAAAAGCAATACAGGGCAATGCGATTGGGGGTCCCTAGCTAATGGGACATGTCATAGCAGAAATTAGTACTTGCTCTTGTTTCAAGCCCGAGGGACCATGGCATTTTCTTCTTTGGTATTGAATACCATACCCTCCTAGTGAGGGTCCACCTCACTAGGTAGCCAGATCCACCTCAGGTTTATTAAAACAAAGAAACAGTCAACACGTCTGATAATTAACCAAGCTTTTGAACCTTAGATTCATGTTGAATTCAAAATCAATGAATGGAATAATTGTAATGAAGCATGTAAATGAACCATGGATATAAACTTTCCTCCCACCTCCTTTGTGCATAGTGATTGGATTTTTGTTTTTCCAGAAGTGTCTGTGGCAAGATCCAGCAGTGTAGAAGAGAAAAGATGTGGAGGTGAGTTCTCCTGTTTAATGGAGCTCTTGATGGAACTCTGACATATTGCAACCTTTCTCTTCCCATTGTGTTCTTAAGCTGGACATGGGTGACTGGGCAGGGAAGCCCCTGAGTACACACTCATATTGGTCATGATATACCAGACTCACCACTAAACACTTTTAGGGACAGACGTGTCCTATCAGCATCTCATAACACTGATAGATGTTTGTGTGAGGCACTTGGAGACAGGCTTTGGAAGTCAACAACTTCAGATCTAAGATGGGAGACTCAGGACATGTGCTAATACTGTCCAACCACTGTAGGCTCTGTTCAGAACCAGCCTCTCTAGTGATGCTGTCAATAAATGTGAGCCAAAGGAGTCAGCTTGTCACATTTTGATGCCAGCTAAGTGAAGAATAACCATTTTCAGAGATTTTTTTATATTGGCGATTGTACTAAAAGAATAGTAAGCATCAGTTTTTATCTGTATTGTATAGGTGGGGACCATGAAACTCAATGAAGTGAGGCTACTGGCTCAGATTCACATGGGTCATGAATAAAGGATTCAGGGATAGCATCCTGGCAAAAGAATGCAGCAGAGGTTTTATGCTGAAAACAACATGGGAAAAGGAGACCAGTAGATCCCTGGGAAACATGTGGGAGGCTTCTACAGCAACCCTGTGTGGGTCATACTCTTGATCAGCACCAGGATTCAGATCAGACTGTGTGCTAACCTTAAGGAACTGCAGGTTGGGAATGCAGCTGTGCAGAAATTGTGTTCTATCTTCAGAGAGGTCAAGACAGACCTGAGGGTCACCTGGGTGGCACCTCAATGGAGTTGACTGGCCATCCATGCTTGCTGCCAGTCTCTCAACTTTTTATTCCTCTGGCCAGACAGCTGGGTCTGTGCAAGTCCTTTAAGGGCTTTGAGCAAATCCAGCATCTAACCTGGTGATGTTATTGGCTAAATCTCAGAATCTGTAATTACTCTGCATTGTTAGGAAACTGACTGTTTTAACCTTCAAGCTACTGGCATTGCTGTTCCAGCATAAGTAGGTAAGATGGATCTTAGGCTAGAGCTGATGGGTTTAACATAACTGATTATATAGCATGAATGTTTGGGGAGGTTTAGAGAAACATTATAGATTTTTAATCTCCATTGGTTAAAAATCAATCAAGCATTGCATAGAAAGCAATTCAACTGAACCAGCTGGGTATTTGGTCTCTATTCCATCCTCATTGTCCAAAAACCAAGGAAAAAATGTGCAAATAACAGGAATATGAGGAATGTGTCTGCCACCAAGACAAATGACCTGAGTTCCATCTCAAGGTCCCATGTAGTGAAAGAAGAGAACTGACTCCGTAAGTTGTTGTTTGACCTCCGTGTATATGCCAGACTACCTGCACATATATATGAGCATGCACACGCACACACACACACACACACACACACACACACACACACACACACACAC
>CABHPP010128420.1:0-32869 GCA_902168425.1 Peromyscus attwateri | reverse complement strand
ACTCATTCTCAGCAGACTCTTACTTTCATTACAAGCTCCGTGCCACCTCCCTGACTTTCATCAGACGAGAACTTGAAAAAAAAAATAGAAAAAAGAAAAAAAAATTCCATGTTTTGACTTGGACTCTAGGTGTTATTCTCTCAGTCCAGCTTGAAAGAAAAAAGCCCATCCCACGAGGGGGCAGGCCTGCTTTGCTGCCACCACACGGGTCTCTGAAGTGTGTGAAGAAGAGAGGAAGAGACAATTAGCACTCAGCACCAATCTGCATTTCCTTTTTAGCTGCCATTTACACGCTGCTCAGGTTTTGAAAACCAGCATTTCATGCTACTCCCCAGAGAGCCAGCCCCAGCTTCAGCGGGATGCATCTGAACAGCAGTCACACTGCCGAAATCTCAGCCAACCCAGAACTCATTTATTTATTTTTTTGAAAAAAAAAAAAAAACAGAGAGGAGAGAGAGAGAGAGAGAGAGAGAGAGAGAGAGAGAGAGAGAGAGAAGAGAGAAGAGAGCAAGTGAGCTAGCAAGCTGGGTGAAAAGAATACATGAAAATCTAGTAATATTTAACGCACATTCTTGACCATTCGATATGCTGGGCCAGGCAGGGGTGAGTCAGTGAACCTTTCTCTTTGATCGTCTTCTAGATTAGTGTGAGCTGCGGCGAGCAAATGAACAGGAGCCTGGTGACAATAAGGGATGACAGGCGACGAGGTTGGAGGCAGGAAGGACACACTCGATAAGTTTCCGAGCGGCTCATCAGCCTGCGCCTGAGTGCGCTCTTGCTGATGGGGGATCAGCAGGGAGGAAAAAGCCAGACTGGGAAGTCACTGCTGGTGTGGGAATTAGGAGAAGCTTCTGGATGCGGAGAATGTGTACCGCCAGCTCCTCAGGTCTGGCCAGCTTGCTTTATTTCCCACAGCCCCCCAAAGGTTGAGCACCAAAGCAAAATCGCTTCCCAAACCGTTGTTATCTTATCATGATTATTTTTCATACTGAATTCACCACCCCTGGAGGTCACTGAGTCAATGGCCGCAGCTGGCTTTTAAAAGCGGGTTGAATCATTTTGTGATTGGTGAAACCAGAGAGACAGCCCAGACAGGGCAATCACATTTTCCTGCTTGAAGGCATCAGTTGTTCACTCCAGGGGTCAGAAGAAAAAAAAAAGCGTTTTTTTTTCTCATGCAAGTCTTGGCTTGATAGACTAGGTAAAGGAAGAAAAAAAAAATGAATGTAAGGTTAGGTTTTTGCTTTTTCTTGAGAGCATGGGGCTGAAAAGACCAATAGACCAATGAGCAGTCTGCTCCATCCAGCTCTGTTCAGAGGCAGTGTGCTGATGACTGTGCCCTGGAACTGTTTGTTCATTGAGCAGTGTGTTTCAGCCCTCTGCAGAGACAGAGATGTCCCCGTGATGCACGGATGGGAACAAGAATGCTCGGACAAGTTGGGGGGGGGGTTTCAGGCGGGGGGGGGCGGGCAGCAAGTGTTGGGAGCACATGGCAGTTGGGGTGGAACTCAGTAGGTGAAAAAGGACTCCTAAGAAGCTCATGGTGACCTGTGATACAGCCAATGTCAGGTTGAATGGCAGCCTGTCAGCGACAGGAGCACTTTTCTGCTCTCGCAGGAACACAGACTTGTAACCTGGGTTTCCCAGCGCCCCTCTCTGATTGCTGCACCCCAGGATGTGTGTGGTGAAAAAAAAGTAAACTAATAATAAATAACTTTTGTTTTTCTGGCTTTGGTCTTACTTAGGTGAATGCCCCAAACCTTCAAATTCTCAGCTCTGGTGATTAATACTCCCAGTAAAGGGACATTAATGTCACCTTGCAAGGATTCAAACCCAGAACTTGGCTATTTATACCGGATATGTTTATAAACAGTGCCCACCAGGAACCCAATACTCTCCTAGGTGCTGAGGATTTGGGAGCAGTTACACACATATAAATCAAGAATCAAATACACAGTATTCTGTATAGTGTTAAGACATTGTGAATGGAAGACAGATACAGTCATTTAATTTATATGTAAGAGTCAAGGAAACTTCTGCCACTGCTGTTGGTGGTTTTAGTTGGAGAAACAACGTCGTGTTTGTGTATGGATTCAGTAGAGAGGGCAAAGGACCAGTGCTAGAACAGTACCTTTGGGTTGTGTGAGGGGATGGGTATTTCCAGAAACAGGGTGGGATGCATAATACACAATGCAGAACGCAGAAGGATGAGGAGCTACAATGGTGAGATGGGAAATTCTCATCACTCCATTCTCTCAGGGACGGAGGAAGCAGAGCTAGCCGCTCAGAATCGCGCTGACAAGAAGGTAGTAAAGGTTTGAGGAGGGAGGAAGGTGTGAACCGTCCTGGGAACATGGTGCACGGGGAGAAGCAGAAGGCCTATGGGAAGCACTAAGGGTTTGATATATGTGACAATGACTTTAAAATGAGACTACCCTGTGGGGTTGTATTCTTTTGTCCTGCTTCAGTGCTCTGGTGGAGGCATGGAGAGGAGGCAGTGCTGGCTTTAATGAGGTTCGGGATTTTGCCAGCTGAAAAGGATAAAGGGATTGAAGGTTGAAGCAGCTGAAGGTGCGTACAGTAACTCACCATGGCCCATAGAATTGAAACAAGAAAAGGGAGATGAAGGGGAGAGGTCAATGAAAAGGTGCCGGGAACAGTGTTTGCAGGGCCTGGTTGTGCTCTAAGAGTTGTAGGAACTGGAAGATCGTGAGAGCAGAAAAAAGAGGAGGCAGTAGTCTGGGAGGGAGATGGTGAAGCATTGTTGTATGTGCACTTGGAGCTGGTGACGACTGGCAGGGAATGGACTTGGCACTTCTGCAGTAGAGCAGAAGAATTAAATTCACCAGAGGAGAGCAGGTGGTCTCACATGGTGGGACCTAGTAAGCACTCTGGGAGGAGCATCCCTAGATGAGGAGCATCCCTAGATGAGGAGCATCCCTCTGTAGGACCCATGTATGTCTGGATCCACCTCTATGCTGTATTTTAAATGGTCAGTGGCCCCTGGAGTTCAACCCCATGAAGTCTAGATGGATGTTGAAGACACTAAGAATTGTCAGGACAACTAAGCCAACATCTTCAGGTAATCAATGGTGAGGAGGAGAGGTTGTTATATGACTGTAGTTGGGAATGATGTAGAAGTAATGAAGAACAGAGGTTGGGAAGCCCGACTCACCCCCACGGGTTCTAGGGGATGGGAGTTGAGATATGAGCAGTGCAAGTTTCTCCATTTGCTAATGATATGAGTCTGGGGAAATTATTTAACCTTCCTATGCCTCATTTTTCCCAAACAGAGAGCAGAGATTATAATTATACTCCTTTCAGAGATCTGTTCTCTGGGTTCAATGACCTAATGTCTGCCATGTGCCTATCACAATACCTTGTCCAGTATGAGGATAGATATGTCTGTACAGTTGAAGCTTTCGTCAGCTATCAGGGTCAGCAGAAGGGATGGGGGAGCCCTTGGCAGGTGCTGAGGGGCTTCCTAAGGAAGGCGGGGCACAGGGCTGCACTGTAAAGATGCTGTCTTGACCGCGAGTGGAGGGTGAGGGAGCAGGCCCACAGCCAAGACTGAGGGCGGAGAAACGCTGACTGATGGAAGAAACTCAAGTGGAGAAGCTTCTAATCAGAGCCACAAGAAGGGTTGCTGGAGGCTTTATTCTAACCGATGTGCCTCCGACAACAATTAGAAACAATTTCTGGGGACTCACAAAGTAGAGTCACCTAGTGATTGTATTAACCACAGAGAGTGGTGTCTGGAGTGAAAACGGATGCTATTGTTTGCTGAGACTCCCTTAGAAGGTGACTTCATGGTGAATAGATTTTTCAAGGTATTTGACATTCGTTGACTTTCTTTTTAGCTTCTCTAAGTCACAGAGGCCATTACTGTAATGACAATACCTGGATTTATCTCTGTTAATGGCAGACGACCTATGAGAGATAAATCTCCCCTCTGTGGGCTGCACACTCAGGAACATGACAGCTTTCTCTCCCCTAGCCGCTGAGATACCGGAGGAATTCTGGGAAAGCAAGGGCCATACTCAGAAAGGAGACTCACCTGCCAGTTCTTAGGTTCTGGGTTAGCATCTAAGGCACTGCTTTTTTTTTTTTTTTTTTTTTTTTAAATAATGTTAACGTTGCTTTATGTCACTCAGTATTTTAAAAAAACAAATGTAAAATTCTTAGCACATAGCAAGACTCACTAATTATTTTTTGGATTGGAAGGTTCTCCTGGCAAAGACTTTCCTTTGGGGGCCCACTCCGAGTCCTGGCAACAGGGTGAGGGCTTGGAGGAAAATCAAAAGCATTATTAGACAATGGTGTTAGGGAACTGTATTTCTCTGGAGAGGTACAAGGTTCAGGGGCTTGAGGTTTCTGCACTGGGGTTGGAAATCAAAGCTTTTTATAAACCAGACAATGTCAATTTGCCTTCCACCCTATCTGCCCTGGAAGCCAGGTAAGAACCGAAGCAGGGCCCAGGCAAGGAGGCATGTGGTGTGCAGATGCGTCCGTTCTAAGGGGTCTAGAGTCCTCATGGTTCACTCCATGCTCCAGCCCAGTTCACCAAGGCGGGAAACGATTCCGAAGTCTTGTTGAGGTCCAAGTCCTCTGGTGGTTCTGTGAAGGAGCACTGGCATTTCTAGAGGACTCCCACGCCTTTGTCCTCTGCTCTCTGCCCACGGACTGCTACTGTTAACCTACCTCACAGGTACCGTAATGATCTGAAAGGCCACACACATTTCCTAACACCCCTAGGATGAGGACTTCAGTGTGATAAGATGTCCTGCATGGCTTCTCTGGGTCACTTTTCTATCCCTAGTTGAGGATGGAAGAGGGTGGCAGAGTGATCTTCCAGGACTACACAAGTGTTTAGAGACTGCAGATCTGGGCTGTCCCCAGGGATGTGACCCTCTCTGAAGAGGCTGTATTAGTCACAGCACCTCCAACCGTGCATCAGTGTTCCACTCATCCTGTGCCACACCGGCAGAGGAGATTTATTCTAAAGCTAATGAGGCTTAGGAGTCAGTCCCTCTTCCAGGACTCATGATAGAAACTTGATAGAATTCTCAGGTTTGAAACAGCCGGAGAACTGTATATGACATTACCAATAGCATCTCCTCTGAGACATCGGCTGTAGAGCAGCATTAAGAATAGCTACAATTATAATGTCTTCATGAGCCAGACACTACACACCGGTGCAGTCAACAGTCCTGAGGTGGCATTTTTCCCCATAGTTCCTATTTCATAGTTGAGGAATTTGAAGTGCAAGAGAGGTCAGATGACTTTTAGTTTAAAATCCACAAAGCCAACAGGAGTAAGAATTGGGATTGGTACCCCAAGCTTTCTGATTCCAAAAAGTCCCCTTGTGCTTGACATCCCATAACACTACCCCTCAGGCATGGAGAGCATTGACACACGACAGTGCTGATAAGATAAAGGTCAAAGGTTACGTGTGACAGCAGAGGGTGAAGGACGAGCCCCCATCCCTTGCCCAGGAAATGGGCATCTAGTTGACAGGGCACAGTGTGAGCTGGTAAAGGGAGTGCCGTTCCATGGAGGAGAGGTGTTACTCTGGAAAAAGTTGGAGTGTAACCAGCAAAGGCATGGTTTTCTCTGAGGCTCATTCTGGAAGTCATTCTTCTTGGGGGACAAAAAAATAATGTCATTCCCTCACTTTGGCTGAGGAGGGGGACACAGAGCCCTCAGAGTCACAAGCGATGGAGCAGAGGAGCAGGGCCAGCTGAGCAGACAGAGCATCTACTGGCTGGAGTGGGGGAGCATTTATGTGATGTGAGCACTTAGCCAAGGTTTGGGATCTGAGGTGTTCTAGAAAAGTGCAAGTGTTGGAAAATACACATTTTTCAGAAAATAGTACAAGAGTCACATACACGAGAGATACCCAATGTGAAGTGGTGTTCACGGGAGCAGCGCCCATGGGGGAGAGGAAGGATGCGGCAGGTGAACCTGAGAAGGGCCTTTACAAAGACGAGCCTTCTTAGAACAGCGTCGTCTTCAAGTAGGAAGATAATGCGCATGTTCTCCAAGCAACTTGTGACATCTTAAAGAGGTCCTAACAGGGGTACATAGAGACATATGGATACAATTTTTACTATGGTAAGCGTTGAGTAAATTATGATGTTAGCAGTCACTAGATTACCTACAATCATTTTTTAAAGTTTTGAATATTAAGTGATAAAAAGAGAGGTACAAAGAATCGTGTTTTACAATGTGTTGTTTTATTTGTGTATGGGCAGAATATACCTACATTTTATTTGTGTAAGCATTGAAGGGAAAATATCAGGGAAGGCAGTGTATACCTTTGAGAGCATAGGTTAAAACAAGGGATTTTCACTTTTTACTTTATACTTTATCTCTTAGTTACTTTCTTATTGCTGTGAAAAACACCATGACCAAGGCAACTTATAACAAGAAAGTGTTTAATTTGGCTTATGGTTTCAAGGGTTAGAACCCATGATGGTGGAGCAAAAGAATACATGAGAGCTGAGAGCTTACATCTTGATCCATAACCACAAAGCAAACACACACACACACACACACACACACACACACACACACACATACACACACACACACACACACACCAGGAATGGTATGGCTCCTTTGAAAGTTGACTGCCTGATGACTTACCTTCTCCCACAAGACCACACCTGCTAATCCCTCCCAAACAGTTCCACCAACTGGGGACCAATTATTGAAATATATGAGCCTATAGAGGCCATTCCCATTCAAACCACCATACTTTGAAGACATTCCCCAAAAGCAGAAATGGGATTATGGATGGTTTTAATTTTGTTTTAATGCCTTGCTTTAATTTTCCAAATTTCACATAAAGAGCCTGTATTGCTTTTAGGATCAAGTTTCACTTCCGCCTAGAAGGCAGCACAGGCAGAGGCCACGTGACTTCTAGAGCTAGAATACTTGGCTTCCATGCTTGCTCCAGGCCTGTGCAGTAGACAAGCGTCATAGATTAGCACCTCTGTGTGCTGCAGGGTCCCCTTTTGTAATATAGCAATAATAATAGGGTATAGTCGGTGAGATTTCTGGGGACAGGGGTGGTCAGATATGACCTCATTGTAAAGGGTGTGTCTAGGGCTTAGGAAGTACTGACCATTATGATGGGAAGAAAAGACCAAGTTTAAGGACACAAGTAGATGGGCAATAGTAAGCCGAAGCTTGTGAGTTCCTGTCTTCTAATGAGAGGAAAAAGACTCAATGGGAGGCAGGAACAAGCTGATGAGGAACTGACTGCGGACTCTCTTTTGCTCATGGATCATAGCCCTTTATTTTGGTGCCTGCCACTCATGTGATTTAGCCATCTTTTCCTTGATCCTGCATGATTTTCTGGAACTGGAGTGTAAGTGTGGAGCAGACGGTCCATCTTGATTCCTCTGCACTGTCAGGCGGGGGCCCAGGCAGCCCCACTCCCCCCCCCCCACCAGGTCTGCAGGCCTCTGACCAACTGTGGCCCGGCTGCACCTGCTGCTCTCTCATCAGCTCTCCAGTCTGGTGCTTGCCAGCCGATCAGACACGAGAAGCTGGGTTCTGCCCACAGTGGAAATTGGTTTCTCAGAATTTACTGTTTGGCTCTGAAGCTGTGGTTGCTGAAAATGACTCATGGTCCGTTTATGATTATTTTTCAAATAAATCACAGGCCGGGCAACCTGACGTAGCTGAAAGTCCCAGTGGCCAATTCAGTTCTCAGCGTGTGTCGACCCTTTGACTTGACTGTTTAATGTAGCAGAAGAGGCCCCAAGCAACTGACAGTGGTCACCTGGTGGCCATATAAGGACAACACGCTGAAAAGTAACCAATCATAATGGATGGTCCACATCTGGCAGCTGCCCTCCCTCTTGCTCGGTGAGACTGCCCTATGCCAGTTTGCCTCTGGAGCTCACATACGGCTCAGAGAATTCAGGTGCAGACAGGCAGGCTCGCACTGACACCATTCACGATGATTCACAGTCTGGCTGCAGTCATTACAGCCTGCAGAGCCTCCTACCAATTTCCCTTCCCCTCCCTTCTGCCCTCTGCCCTCGTCCTCCGAGCTTTCAGGGAAGACATACATCTGATGCTAGTCCCTGACAGCTGAGATATGTGTGCCTCTCTCCAGCCAGCTCACGCTGTCCTAGGTACATCACTTTGTGTTGCTTTTCTGAGTGACTTACTCCAAGGCAATTCCAACAACCAAGATCCCTTACAAAATGCTCTAAAATGTCTCTCTAGGACGCTTCATACAAATTACCTTCTTGTCGGTCCTTTCTTACACTTTATTCATATGTATCCCACCCCCTTGAAAACTACTTTATTGTCCTACTTATCCTTAGTTCCTTTATTGAGATTTAATATATATAGTTGACCAGTAAGTCCTGAAACTTTGCCGAGCATAAGAATTTATCCCTGTTAGACCTGGGATGTGCAAGGCTGGGCTGGGGAAACACCTGCTAAGCAGACTAGGCCCTGCCACCTCACCTTGTTGTGTCCCCTCCTCCAGGTGAGGTGAGACCTCGGATTTGGTAGCTCTACACAGGAGGCTGGGAATCTGCGTGCTTTATTTGGTTACGGCCTAAACGTCTTCGGTCTGGGTGGGCACAGACACATTCTTCTCAGCTAACCGTGTCGTAGATTTACAGCTTGTCTGGACGTGGGGACTATTTGTAACATCACTGTAGTGTAAATTTGAATCCAAGAGCTTCAAGCCTGGCATGTGGGAAGCAGTCAGTTTTCTTGTGAGTGAAGCTAGCTATCCATGCAGGAGCTCATCACATCTCAATGAGAGTTATGATGGTTTGTCTTGTTTTTTCTATTTTTCTTTTACTGAAAATATTTTTTTTCCCCCGTACAGTATATTCTGATTTTTCCCTCCCTCGATTCCTCCCAGGTCCTCCCCACCTCCCCTCCCAACACAATCCACACCCTTTGGTTAGAAAACTGGCATCTAAAGAATAATAATAAAATAAGATAAAAACAAAAGTAATGGTTTTTTAAATCAATGAATCAATCTTCAAATATGAGGCATGGCCACTTCTTAACTGGCATATGGGGAACTTTGATTCAGGAGGCTGTTAACAGATGAGTCACTAAATAAGTTAAACAAAGCTAAACTTGCTTCCTTTTGTTTAAAAAGCATCAGGGACTCCAGGAGGAGCCGCTGTGGTTAATGCTCATCTCACAAAGTAACTGTGGGAAACGCATGGGCTTTGAGCCAGAGGCCGGAGCATGACGCCAGCTCTCTATCTGTTAGCTACCCGGTTAGGCCAACAGTTTAGGTTGTGAGTTTCTTTCATTTCTCACTAATGTTGGCTCTGTTAAAGACTTGGGGCTGCAGTCAGACTCGGGTAACTTAAATACACGAAGACCTTCTTTAAACTGTAAAGTTCTGAGCAGACATTGTTTTTTCAATACATAGGAAAAGGTCCAAGGTGTTATAACGGCAGAGTATAGCGTACTACCGGGCAACAGAGGAGGGAAATAATTTTGACTGGGATAATTCATTTATAGCTAGCAGTTGAATGGAATGCCAGAAGCAAACAGGCGCACAGGTGTTCGGGATTGTTTTTCTGACACCATGTGCTATTCATTTATTTGTTGTTTGCTGTGAGCAGGAAGACGGGTGTGACTGGAGATCTGGGAATGCCAATCTTCAAGAGAAGACGCTGTCAAAGATGAGTTCAATATGGTCCAATGATTTGACTTAGGACTTCAGAAATCTCGCTGTCGTTATACGTTGGTAGACACCATTGAGACACATTCAATTTTAAGCCCCAGGGGAAAATGTCACTAAAGAAAGGGCTTTGAGAGGTTACGCAGTAATTTCCCTGTAGAGAATTTTAGCACTATCCCGAGAAAGCATGAGATCATGCGGTTTTTATGTGATGAATTAGTTGTCCAAGCAGTAGACGCTGGGCAGTTCTTGCTCCCCTGTAATAGTGTTTTGATGATTGGTCTTAGATTTAGTCAGAAGAGCTCTGGATTTTTAGCAAGAAACATGCTTCTGTCGCATGGTCATATGTTGAATCAGAAATTCTAGAACTCTCGAGCACCTCCTGTATGCTCAGCATAGCACCAGGTACTAGAGAGTTAAATGTGCCCCACTTTGTAACCTAACTCCATCTTTGTTATTCAGGAGAATAGTGAGCTTAAAAAAAAACCCTAGAGGTCCACAGACCTGATGTGAGGACCACTGTGCATTTGTTATTTTATTCATTTAGCCAAATCTACTGAACCCTTGTCCTGCAGCAGGGACTCATATGCTTTACAGAGCTAACGTGATAGTGGCAGCCTGCCAGACAGTGAGCCCCCGCCAGCCACAGTGGCATGGGACTGGAATCCCAGCCCTAGGAAGACTGAGGCAGGAGGATTCCAAGTTTGAGGCAAGCCTGTCTCAAGAAAAAAAAGAAAAGGGTGATGGAGTCCCTTCGGCAGAGATGAGTGAAGACAGGCCAGGCAGAGGGCACAGGGTGTGTACTAGCCTAACAGTGGAAGAAAAAAAACCCAGAAGCCACAGCACAGCTTGGGGGGAGGGAGGCCGGACAGGAAGAGTCTTGTGGGCTCCGCTGTGGACATCCGCCTTCCTCATAAGTGGTAAAGGAAGCCACTGAAAAGGATTCGTGGCGGGGTGGGGGTGGGTGTAGATATAAAGAGAGGAGTGCTTACCAATGTGGGCCATTTAAAATAGCCCGTGCTGTCTGTCTTCCTGGAAGGACGGAGGTCGCGATGGTGGGGGGTGGAAGTACACAATGGTGGTTTCAGGGAGGTAAGTTAGGACCGTGCGGCAGCAGTGGAGGTGAGATCAAGGATTTTAAAAAACTCAGACACAAGGTGGTGGTGGTGGTAAAGAAGAGAGCTGGGCCAGGCTGAGACAACAGAGGGAGCAGACAGTGAGACGGAAAGTGTTTTCTTTTCTCCCGACCTTCTTGTCTCTCCAAGCTCTAGATTCACTTTTAGATTTGTTTTTCTTTTTTCTTTTTTTTCGTTTTTTATCTTTCCAACTTACATCCTAGTGTGAGGAAATCAAAGAGATTGGAGTTGTTTTTTTTATTTAAAAAAAAGTTTTTTTTTATTCATTTTACATACCAACCACAGATTCCCCCTCTCATCGCTCCTCCGGCTTCCGCCCCACACCTTCCCCTCCAATCCACAACCCCCCTATCTCCTCCTCTCCCCAACAGGGTTAAGTCCTCTCATGGGGGGTCAGCTAAGCCTGGTACATTCAACTGAGGTAGGACCAAGCTCCTCCTCCCTGCATCAAGGTTGAACAAGGTGTCCCACCATAGGTAATGGGCTCCAGAAAGCCAGCTCATGCACCAAGGATGGATCCTGATCCCACTGCCAGGGTCCCCTCAGACAGGCCCAGCTACACAACTGTCTCCCTGCAGAGGGCCTAGTCGGGTCCCATGCAGGCTCCACAGCTGTTGGTCTAAAGTTTGTTGAGTTCCTATGAGCTTGGTTCAGCTGTCTCTTCCCTCTCTTTGGCTGGGCTCCCGGGGCTCGGCCTGGTGCTTGGTTGTGGACCTCTGCATCTGCTTCCATCAGTTACGGCATGAAGGCTCTCTTGGTCAAATCAGAGCTGGCGGAGTCTGTGTCTCAGGGAGCAGCTGCAAGGGGTGGGAGGTGGGAGCATCTGGAGTTGTTGTTGTTGTTGTTGTTGTTGTTGTTTTTTAAAGGCAAATTTAGTACCACAGTGTGGTTGTGTTTACATTATTACCCATGGCAAAGACCGAAGAAGTTTGAATACAGTTTGCAAATGATGAGGTGTGTTAGCTCAGGCAAGTCCCACAGAACTGCCGTCTAGAAGCCGGGCACAGTGGCATCTGACTTGTTAGGCTTCCTTAAGAATTCAGTGAGGTAATAAATACAAAACCATTGACGTAGAACCTAGCGTCACTTGTCACAGCTTCTAGCTGAGAATCTGTGTTAATTACCTGTCTCGCTGCTGTAACAAAAATATCCGACAAAAGCAACGTAAAGAAAGACGGGCTGGTTTGTTTGTTTTGGTTTTTCGAGACACAGTTTCTCTGGGTCGTTTTTTGGTGCCTGTCCTGGATCTCACTCTGTGGCCCAGGCTGGCCTCGAACTCACAGAGATCCGCCTGGCTCTGCCTCCCGAGTGCTGGGATTAAAGGCGAGCCCCACAGCCACCCGGCTGTGGGTTTGTTTTTTAATATTGCAGTCAGAAGAGAACGTCAGATCTCCTGAAGCTGGAGTTCCAGGAAGTTGCCGGTGCTGGGAAGTGAACTCTGACCCTCAGTTTCCGAGTTGTCTCTCCAAACCTAACATGAATATTTCTCATTTGGGAGCATTTCTCAGGGAGGATGATGGCAAGCAGCCGCTAACTGCAGTTGGACACCCATCCTATAAGCTCTCAGAATGTCCGTAGAGCTCTCACGCCTCGTTTCTGCAGATAAAGAAACTGAGGCTAGGGGAGCCAATGCTTTTCCGGTGGAGGTAACACTCAAGCTGTGGCTCAAGGGCTCTCTGGCAGGTCCGAGCGTGACAGGCATTACCTTTTACCCTAAAACCGTTAGATTATATTTCTAAATCTAGCCCCAAGGTTTATTCCCTTATTTGGGCACTGACTCATTCCTGAGACAAAACACCAAGGTCCAACAATCAAAATTCATTACTTGGCTAACATGTCCAATCAGGATTTACCAGCTCACCCTAGCACAGACTCCCCTTTCCCCCTTAAAAACCCACTCCTATTTAAAAAGAAAACAAAAACAAAAACAAAAAAACAACAACAACAAAAAAAAAACAAAAAAAACACCTGCTTGCGTGTTTGCTGCTCCTTGGGGTCTGTCTTTGCAGCCTCTTACTCCTGCTGCTCCAGGGTAATAAATCTACTTGTACAGAGAATTTGGTGTCTGGAGCTGCTCTCCCTTACAGGGGCCCTGACACCCATGCTTATTCCTTTATCTTAACTGAGTACAAATTGTATGATCCTGGCTCATAGTTGCTTGCCATTGGTGGATGGGAATCTCTGATCAAGCTTTCACACAGACCAACTGTGGTGTGTGCCACTGTTAGAGGTTTTCAAATGGCAACCCATGGGCTAATTGGACTGAAAATTGTTACCGATCTCAACAAAATGTATAATAAAGTAAGTTTAAGTTAAAGTATCTCCCCAGCTTTCCATTATGAGACGGTTATTATGCAGGGCGTGGTGGCGCACACCTTTAATCCCAGCACTAGGGAAGCAGAGGCAGGAGGATCTCTGTGAGATTGAGGCTAGCCTGATCTACATAGCAAGTTCCAGGATAGCCAGGGCTACATGGACAAACCCTGTCTTGAAGACAACAACAGAAAAAAAGGAAGAGAGAGAGAGAGAGAGAGAGAGAGAGAGAGAGAGAGAGAGAGAGAAAGAAGAAAAGAAAGAAAGGAAAGAAAGGAGAAAGGAAGGAAGGAAGAGAAATGATTATTACAACAGATCTTTTTCTTATTTTTGATGTTTAAGGGAGAATTGCTACTTTATAAAATAGAAGTTGTTTCTTGCCAGGCGGTGGTGGCGCACACCTTTAATCCCAGCACTCGGGAGGCAGAGCCAGGCAGATCTCTGTGAGTTTGAGGCCAGCCTGGTCTACAAAGCGAGTTCCAGGAAAGGCGCAAAGCTACACAGAGAAACCCTGTCTTGAAAAAAAAAAAAGAAGAAGTTGTTTCTCTCTCTCTCTCTCTCTCTCTCTCTCTCTGTGTGTGTGTGTGTGTGTGTGTGTGTGTGTGTGTGTATTTGTGTGTTAAAACACTTGGTGCTTGGTTTAATTCAGGCAGTAAAGGAAATGATATAAGTAAATAACAGAGGTTCTGCTTCTGGCAATATAAATACTAAATACTTTAAAAAATCTTTCTAGTGCAAAGAATCTAAGAGAAAGCAAGATTAGGAAACAATTAAAGTATATAGCTTGATTGTCAAGCAAAAAAAAAGTCTTAAAAGCCAAAAACGATGAGAAAGCCTTATTCAGGCGGGAGGAGCCAATTGTAAATTCTGAGTAAGGTGGGAAGTGGTTGACTTACCCAAAGTAGGTGATTCTATTCAGTAGAAATAGATAGGGGAAAAGTGACCCTCCCCCAAAAAAGAGATCCCAGTAAAAACAAGTGTCTGTCTTACTCAGGGGATGCAGCGAAAGATAACTATCTCCTGAGAACTTGATAACAGGGAGTGTTGCTCTCACTGGAATTAAGGCTAGCGTTCCCATGACCAATATGAGCTGAGAAATCCCAAACTGAGCATTTAAATTATTCTGGGTTGGGTATTGCCTCCAGGTGCCCGGTTAAAGCAGGTACCAATCCTCCCTGAAGGCGGGCACATTGATTCCAGGCCTCAAAGAATTTCCAGAATATCATTCCAATTAGCAGCACAGAATTAAAAAGAAAAATATCACAAAATAAATGAGGACAAATCAAGAAACAGAAACAGAACTGTAAAGAGTTCAGAGGGAGCTGGAGAGAACACTGACTTCTCTTCCAGAGCATCCACATTTGAATCCCAGCACCCACATCTTGGCTAACAACTGTCTATAACTCCAGTTCCAAGGACTCTGACACCCTCTTTTGGCCTTTGTAGGCACCAGGCACACATGTGGTACACAGACATGCAGGCAGACAAAACACCCATACACATAATCAATCAGTCAATCTTTTTAAAGTTCAGATATTAGAAACGAGCCTAGCTAGGGTCTGGAGAGCCAGTTCAGCAGTTGAGAGTGCTCACTGCTCTTCCACAGGACCTGTCCTTGTGCCTCACGACCACAAAGCTCTGTGTCTTCCTCTGACAGTTCCCACGCCTTTCATTGAGTTGGCTAAGAACCTAGGTCACTTCCCAAAGTAGTTTGGTTCCCTTGTAATGGTGTAACTAGAGGGAGAAGAAGTTTGGCCAGTTCAGGCCATGAGAAATTAACTTTTCACTATCATCTGTATGGCTGGTGAATTATGCCTTGAAATATTCCTTGGATATTCTTCTATTCCAGCGTCTCTGTGACAAACCCAGATAATTGCAGAACCGCGGTGAGACCCTTCCCTCTTACTTGGATCTCTTAAGTGGTAACTTTCTTGAATGACTACTGTCATGAACTCCTAACACCACAGGTCACACCCATCACCCACTGCTGCCCTCAGATGCAGAATTACTGTCCTTAATTCTCAGGGTGGCCACCTTCCTTTTCAGTGTTGCAGGCAGATCTTAACCACAGGAAGTAGCGACGTTCTTGTAGTCATCTTTCCCAGAGGGGTGAAACATGCTTAGTTGACGCTTACACAGCCCGGGTACAATGATCAATGGCTCTTACCGGAAGGAGATCTTCCAATGGAGCCATGTGTGCTCTCCACTCTAGTTGATGTCTCATTGATTCTCACAGTTCGTTTTCTGGAAGTGATCCCCAACAGGCAGAATACAGTTGGGCCATCACCCAGCCGCCGACTTCCTTTGCTACACAAGAAAGCAAAACTCACAAACAAATGCATCTTCTGTGTAGTAACTCCACAGAAGTACACTATGACTCTTACCCAAATACATTCACCGGTGTTTTATATATTTCTTTGTGAAAAACCCCCACTCCTTTAATTATAATTAGGAAAACCATTTCTGACAGTATGTGATTTCCCATGAAATGATGTTAATAAGTACTCATCATTTGTAAGGGTGAACACAGGCAAATACAGAAATGTAAGATATGATCTGTTGATAGGAAACTTGTTTTTCTTACTGGAAGATAGGTCTGACGGCTTAACATGAATGTTATGTTGGAAAAAAATAGATGCTTTTGGAATGCTAACATATGTCACCAAGTCAGGAAACAGAGCTGGTATTACAAGATCACATTCATTCGGAGAAAAACATCTACAATTGCCCTGTAGCCAGCAAGTGTGTGTGCATGAGCACAAAGGCGTCAGCACTAGCAGAGTGAACTCAGAGTACTTTCCTTGTGACCAGAGAAGACAGAAACTTAACACCTAAGCCAGGCATAACCACTCGCAAAGGTCACTCATAAATTAATATTTAAAAGGAAATGAATTGTCTATGCTGAACTCTCATTTTTTTTAACATGCGTTGTTCTTTATATGTGTTGGCTCATCATTTTAAAACTACCTTATCATTTATTAACTTTGACCAAGGAGCTCTGGATCTTTGGTCTTAGTTAATTCTTTAGGGCATAATAAGTCTAAGATTTAACAAAATCTTAAATCCATTAAAAATCTTAAATCCATTAAAGTGTATGCTTTATAGTAAATAGAGAAATCATTTTTATTCTAAGACAGCTTTATGAAAATGTTTAAGACTTTTATTACAAAAATAATACATGTTATTTATTTAAACAGCAAACAATAGTGAACTACATAAAGGATATGTAGATAGTCCCTAGACTCTGGTCCTTTCCATCTCCCATGAATAGCCTCATGGACATCCTTTCAAATGTGGGTTTATTTATTATTTTTATGTAACACTGTATCTGGGAGATATTTTAATAGCTGTAACACACAGAATCAGCATATTGTACAGTATTTCATAGGATGGGTATATTGTAATGTCCTTTTACTGATGAACACTTAAGCAATTTTCAGTGTCTTACATGTAGGCACAAACATGATGATTTTCTCTTGCACACAGCTTTACATGTCTGTGAGAATACTTTTCTAGGATAGAGTACTAAAAATGTAATTAACGTTGTCAAAGAATTACATATTTTACATCTTCACACGTGGTGTTTGTATAAAACCTGTTTCTCGCAGTGTTTCATGGGAGCTGTGTCCTATTACTTTGTTAGGAAACTCCTCTTTGGACCCATGTCACTTAGAATTCTGCTGATTTGGGCCTGGAGAAGCTGTGAACAGAGGGCTGAAGAATCTGAGACCACAGAGGCAGACTCGGTGCCCACCTGGGAAGGCCACAGGCCTGGCTGCACCAGTGCCCTCACGGGCCTGAGAAAATGAGTCAGAAGAAATCAAGGACTTCAGAGTTGAGTGAAAATGAGAATGAGAATGCTGAGTGTTCAAAACTATGGGACGAAAAGTCGTCGTTCCCCCCCCCCCGCCCCCCACGACTGAATCCTTTCGTAATCTTATATTCTGCAATAAAGTGTGTGCACTTGTGTGTGGCTTCTTATCTCCTTGGAAATCACATCATTTATTTGGTACTGTTCTTACATTCTACAGTCCTTCTTTTCAGTTGATGATTCTTATCTGTTAAAGGAGGGTTCTCTAGAAGGATTTCCCATCACATTTATATTCAAAGGTTTTGTCCCCCCTCCCCATCAAGTGCAGAAGTATTATCATGCCAGGCAAAAGTGGAGTCCTAGACAAGCTTTCACAGGCCTTATCTCCAGCAGGGCTCTGTGTTGAGTGGGGGAACAGGTACGGTCAAAGCCTTTCCCACATTCCTCACGTGCATATGGCTTTCCTGCACCCTGGGCCACACTATGTCATGGCAGAGCAAAGAGGCAACTGAAGGTCTCCCTGCAATTGTAGTATGGTTGGCTCTTCTCTGGGGTTATCTGACATGACCTGTGTTTTAAACATATCCCCACCCCATGACATACTCATGGGGCTTTCCCCCTTGGAATCCTGGGTGCAGGAGCAGAACAGAGTCTGTCTTTTCACGAAGGGTTTCTCCACATACCTGACTCCCACTCACAGGCCTGAGTCCAGTGTGAAGCTGGTGATTCTTGCTAAACTTTTCCCCATATCTCCCATATTTGTGGAGGGTCTTCTCCATGGTCTTCAAGTTACATTCAGAGAGTATCTATGACAGAAACCTTTCTAAACCCTTAAGCGTGTCTTTATCTGTCTCCAGTCCATTGTATTGGGACTCACCATTGTAGCAGAAGGTTTTGTCCTACCAACAGCTCCCAAACAAACAAACCAAGGCTTATATTAATTACAAATGCTTGGCCAATAGCTTGGGCTTGTTACTAGCTAACTCCTACATTTATGTTAACCCATATTTCCTATCTATGCTTTGTCACATGGCTTGGTACCTTTTCTCAGTACAGTATGTCCATCTTGCTTCTCTCTGCATCTGCTGGTAACTCTCCAGCTCTACCCTTCTTCCTCACAACATTCTCAGTTTAGCTCTCCCACCTAACTTTATGCTGTTTAGCTATTGGCCAGTCAGCTTCTTTATTAAACCAATCATAGCAACATCCATTCACACAGTGTAAAGGAATATTCCATACACTATCCTCAGGAGAGCCTCCCCCCAACTCCCACCATGAGAGCTGCTCCGAGTGTATTTCAAATGCCCTCTGTGTCTTTCTAACCACCCTTCCCAGTTCTTGCATCATCTCATCCTTGAGGACCTTTTCCTCCATACATCCATCTTCCCTGGTGTCCAACTCTCTCTAGAACGAGGTTGGCTACTCTTGGGTTCTGCTTTGTCACCAGGACATTTGGTAAAGATCTCTTCTTGAATTTCACCAGTGTGCTACAGTTACTAGTGGATTAACCCATGTTTGGATGCTATGGGACTAGAAGTCTATAGATCTCCTGCCACCTCTAAATTTAGGGTCCTTTGGACTCTCCCCCCAGTCCTTCTAGATGAGGATCATGGTTTTATTTGATGCTTCCTCAATGGAGCAAGACAAAAAATCCACACAGCAACTGCTCAGAGAATGCCTTACACTGTAGGAACCAGAGAACCACCTTTTCCACTTTTGGAGATTGATTCATCTGTTATTGTGGAAGAAAGCTCACACCAGCTGTGTTAGGGAGACACTTCAACCTTGCCCTCAAACGTGCACATGGAATGTGCAAAGATAGGATTTAGTCAAGCCTGGTACAGGGGAGAAAAAGGATCCTATGTAAAGCTTTAATCTATCTCCTCACTCATAATCGACTGTACCCAAGGGTGGAATATTTAAGTCAGTCCAGTTAAAACATTGAGTGTGGAGAAAGCATGAAAATTCGGGGTCACTTTTAGACTGTTGGTTCTGTAATTAGTGAAATCACTTTGACAAAGCTTGGCCCCATGTCCTGAAAGTCTTTTGAAAGCCAAGTTTTCCTATGAGTACCAGGAAGTTTGAAGATGGCTTCTTTAGACAATACAACATTATTTAGCTGCATAGGAGTGTGCTAGACCTGTCCTTTCCCTGGGGTAGTCAAGGAAACATGATAATTTATGTTCCAGAATCCTCAAAAATTGAAAGCCAAGCTCTTTGGAGTTGGCAAGGGGGGGAGGCACCATGTGGAGAAAGGCGGCAAGGGTTTGAGCAGGGACCTCATCCAGTACCACCCCCTGGCTGAAAGGGAAATAAGGAATAAGAGGCCAGTTTGAAGGTTCTGGTGACCACAGAGAAGAAAAGCATTGCTGGTCACTGACACACCAAGGGCTGGACCTCTACCCCGTTTGCTCCTCCTAGAAGCTGTTTATTCATTCATCTCTGAGAACACGACTGTGATGGCTATTCTTGGCTATCAACTTGACTTTGTCTGTAATTAACTAAAACCCCCCAATAGAGGGCACACCTGTGAGGAGTCTCTGCTTAATTTGAAGTTGAAAGATCTAATCAGATCTTTGAGGGAGGAAAACACCCTTGTAATCCAGATCTTGAGACGGGAAGACACACCTTTAAACCAGATCCGATTCTGGCCGTGCCTTCTTCTGGAAGCATACAGCAGAAGGACATGGAAGAAGGAAGCTTTCACACTTTGCCTGCTTGCTCTCACCTTGCTAGCTAGTCATTCCTTCACTGGCATTAGAGCCTACTTCTTTGGGATTCCAGTGTGTCTTGAAGACCACCTAAGTGTGGACTGAGAAACGACTGAATTTTTGGACTTTCCATTCATAGGTAACCATTGTTGGATTAGCATAGTCTGTAAGTCATTCTAATAAATCTCCTTTATACATATATATATACAGATTCGTTCTATAAGTTCTGTTACTCTAGAGAACCCTAGCGAATACAATGACTGACTGAAGAGGAGACAGTATAAAGCTGTTGGCATTGAAAGGCTCCCAGTGAGACAGGCTGGCGGGTTGACTTGGAGTGAATACTTAAATTGTCTCATCTTTCAAGAAGGCTTGAACTTCCATCTCCAAAGTTGAGAAGGAGTGTCGACAGGCCGCCGATAACCTCTTAATTTTTATTTTATTTACTGATTTAAGGTAGTATTAATATAATGATTCATAATTGAGAGCATGTACGGCGGGGATTTTTATTGGTATTACCTGCTCAATCACTGTCACAACGTATGCAAATATTAGGGTTCGAGAAATGAAGCATCAGGCAGACAGACAAAGTGGAAAAGTCAAGAGTATTCCCATCCAAAATCAGTGCAGTCAGGAGCCAAGGCAGAGGGCTCAGCATTGCGTTGCAAACAAGACCTGCCCTGGATGGGAGCCAGGGCATCTTAGGCAGCTTCACACGTGCTGGTCTGGCTTGGTCAGCACAGGTGCCCCTGTCCTCCATCTCAGGATGGCACGCAGATGATGGAAAAGCTCTCTCTGACAGTGGTCCCAGTTGGTCTCTGCTCTCAATGGCATTCCTTTTTACGAGTTACAGAAAGGCCAGTTACAACATACCTGTGCAGAATGGGCGATCACAAAATGAGTTAGCTTTGCTTAGTGGAAATGATTGTTATTTTAGATGAATTTCTGTTTCAATATAGAGTTTCTAAGTGATAAATAGCAGCTTCCGAGTCGAAAAATATTTTCAGTCATCTGAACTGCCAATAGCAACGCTTGAAAGTCTCCTGAATATCTCAGCAGGCAGTTGCTACAATTAGGTCACATCAATAGCTATACCCAAAGTCTCCTACGTGAGTGCTCTCAGGGAACGTCTCACAGGGCTTCTGTGTCACTGACACTACTGAAGCCATTACAAGTGACCTGAGCGCCATAACTATAAACGACCATCTGCAGTTAAGGGTCATTGGATACATCCGTGGTCAGGATGCTCCTTGTCCTTTCTCTGACTCCCTTTAGCACTGAACATAAACACAGACCATTTCTCTAACATTAGACTATTTGAGCACTTAACCAGACTTTCCAAAGTGCTGGATATGGCAGAGGGACTCCCACATAGAGAGTGACTTATACCCCAGGCTTCTCTTTTAGTTTAAAAAAAAAAAGTCCTAAAATTGGTTCATGGTGATGGTCACTTCTGTGAAGGCACCGAACTGGCCAGGCTGCCTGGGCCCCTGGAACCTCCTATCTCTGTCTCCCAGAGCTGGGGTGGCAGGTAAGTGCTACCACGCTCAGTTTTTTTCCTTGGGTGCTAGGGGTCTGAAACGAAGTGCTTGTGCTTCTGCAATGGACACTTCATCCACGGAGCCATCTTCTTGGCCCTTAACTCCACTCCAAACTGGGTCTGCAGAGCTAAATATAGGAGCTGAGGTACCACTTGGCTGTGCAGATCGAGTCCCACAGGGTCACAGCAAAGTCTGTAAGAACCACAGCTGTCCCTCGTCAGTGTCTACTTCCATTCCCTCAGGAGATATTACATCCAGATGAGTTCACTATGAAAGTGTGTGCTCTGTATTCTAGAGCTGTTCTGTGGAAAGTTAGCAGGAGCCGAAAATTCTCATTGTTTAGTTTTAGGATCTGGCCCTTGAATCCAGCTACAACCACAAAGGATTGGAGTCTGTGGCTATGAAGGTCCAGAGCAGGTCATTTCCATCTGGGATGTCCTCTATCATCTCAGAGTGCTTGTGAAATGCTTTTCTTCCTGGAACTATGTTCTTCCTGAACTCACTTATGTTGAAGGCCTGGAAACTCTCGGGATTTATGTGATAGAAATGTTCAGGTCAAAGAGCTCTTGGCTTGCGACATGGGCCAACCACACTGTATAAAGCACAGAGAGAAGGGTCCCACGTGTGAAAGACTCTACACTTCACATCCATAATGAGGCTGTAGATCCACAGTGTCTTGCTGAATCTAACAACTCTCAGGGCAGGTTGAGGATTTTCAAGAAGACCCACAGTAAGAAGCAGAATTCATAGAAACACGATTCCATCCATAACTTCAATTTGAGCTTTAAATGCTGCTGCTGTATGGACCTCTGGACTCTGTTTTAATTTAGTGTACCATGGATTCTCTACCTCCAGAGTGGCAGGTCACTTCCTAAAGTCAGATCCCATTTTGGCAGTATTGGATGATCATGCTGCGAAGATCTTGGTGACTCACTTCTATTTCCATCCTTCCCAATAAACCACTCCTGCCATCCACCATGGGCTAAGGTGGGGAAGAAGAGGTCCTGAATGTAGCTCATACTAAAGTCCAAGCCGGGGACTTCCTAAGCTATTCCTTCTCATTCATGCTGTCCCAGCCCTGGACCATAGTTCCTTATTTCCCTGTTCAATTAAAAGCTGTTCCAATAGTTGTCCAAAAGTCTCACAGTTGTCAATTAGAAGAGCCTGGTACTAAGAAGGGTGTTTTTATTTGATGACTTTATATGAGGTCCCTTTGGAGAGTTTTTGGCTACTCTACACAAGGAGCAAACAGTGTACATTTGGAGATGGCTTGGGTAAAGACAGGACTGACTGCTTTGATGCCGTTCTCTGGGCCTGAAACATGACAGACTGATTTATCCCAAGTCATTCTCTCTACTCAGATGCTCTTTAAGACAGTACTCAGGTTGTGTGTGTGTGTGTGTGTGTGTGTGTGTGTGTGTGCACGTTTATTGTGCCACACAGGTTGAAACTCTTCCTGGGAGTTGCTATCCCATAACTCTTCATCATCTGATACTCAGAGCAAGGTCTCCCGAGGCACCTCCCTTTTAAATTGCCTCGTGAAAGAGGAGTACACATCTCTCAAAACACCCAGCTGCTCTTGCTGTGGAATAATCCTTTTTTTACACTGTGAATATGTGTACTCTCATTGGATTAATAATTGGCCAATAGTTAGGCAGGAAGAGGTTAGGCAGGAGAGCCAGACTGAGAGGACTCTGGGAAGAAGAAGGGCAGAGTCACGAGGAGTCACCAGACAGATGCAGAGGAAGCAGGAGATGAACATACCGTGTTGAAAAAAGGTACCGCCATGTGGTAGAGCATAGACAAGAAATATGGATTAATTTAAGTTGTAAGAGCTAGTTAGTAACAAGTCTAAGCTATCAGCTGGGCATTTATAATCAATAACAAATCTCTGTGTGGTTATTTGGGAGCTGGTGGTCCCAATGAAAAACTCCACCTACATGCTCTGGTCCCTAAGTATTTGTCAAACAGCCTCTTTTATTTATTCATTAGCGTTTATACGATGGACCCTGGTTCTGGCCAAGATTGAGTAACTCTGTTTCTCACTAGCCTTCCCTTTTGCATCTTAAAGAAAAAATAATTCTGTGCTAACCCAGAAAGTCCAGGTAGCCCCTGAAAGAACACTGCCTCAGACCTGCAGATGTGCTGGGTTATACAGCGGTGCACTCTCCAGGTTTCTTTTGCTTCCCATATATCCTGAGCTGCTGGCTACAAGACAAGTCTACAGCTCGGGACTCTCAATAGGCAAAGACAAAAGCAGCTCTAAGAGCAGAAACATAACATTTGCTTTCCTCCCTGCAAATACCCTTAAAAAAAATACAGTGACCAACTTGTGGTGACAGGTGTGTGGCATACAGAAGAAATGAAGGGCCCAGCAAGACAGCTCAGCAGGTAAAGGTGCTGGGGCTGCCAAGCCTGATGACTTGAGTTCAATCCCTTGGACCCACATGGAGGAAGGAGAGAATTGATTCTTGCAAGTTGTTCTCCATCCTGAACATGTAAACCACAGTGTATGTGCATAGGTCTGCATACATACATGTACAAAACAAATAAATAACATGCAATACAAATGTTCAAAGTAAATGAAGAGAGACAGGACTAAAGAGCTAGGCAGGGTTTGTATATGCATGGAACCCTGGATACTGGATGGAGCACACTTACTTAGAAGTTTGGGTTTGTTTTGTAAATATAGAGGAATTGCCAATATAATTCAGGAAATAACAAAAAGTTCAGATTTGAGTGTTAGATGTGTTGCTCGGGGAGTTAAGGGGGCGAATTGTATATTCCAAGTGATAGAAAGCTTCTATTTGGGCAGGGCATTGGCGATGTAAAGAGGGGGCTGAACTCCAGGAATTTAAGGACTTAAAAATTAGGTATCAGGGGTGGTGGTGATGAATGACCAAGGTTTCAAGGATGACTCATATGTTTCTAAGTTGGATGGAACATCACCAACTAAGGTTGAGAACATGGGGGAGTGAAGTTTGGAGATGGTAATGTTGATACAGCTTTGAATATAGTCAGTTTGATATAATCGTGAGTCATTTGCGTAAAGAGTTTATCCATGTCATCAGTTGTACAAGTCTGAGGGAAGCTATCTAGACATATTAGCACCCAGTTAAATTTGTATTGGCCACTTGTGGCTCCTGAGTTCAGGAAACATAATCATGCTGTACCCATAATTTTCTGCTGGAGCACAGAATGTATAGATCCACAAGGGATTTGTAGATGTTTGTAGAATCACGAGAATTTGGAGAAAATACTTCTTAATTTTTCACATTTAGCATGTTGGCTATAGATCTGTCATCTATAGGCTTTATTGTAACATCCCTTTTATCCTAGTTTCTTTAGGGTTTTTTTTTTAATCATGTTGAACTTTAAGGTCCTTTTTCATATCTATTGAGATAATGATGTGATTTGTGTATTTTATGTTTGCATCTGTAAGATGAAACAAACTTGGATCATAATGTCTTGTATTTCCAATATGTTCTTGAATTTGATTTGCAAGTATTTTATTGAGAATTTTTATGAATATATGTATCAGGGAAGTTATCCTATAGTTTTTTGGTGGTGGTTGTAGCTATGTGGTTTGATAATGTTCTTTCCTTTTCGTATTGTGGACATTTGGGAAGTATTAGCATTCTCTCTCCCTCAAAGGGTTGGCAGGATCCAGCAGTGAATCTGTCCAGTCTATGCTTTTCTTTGTGGGGAGACTTTTTTATTTTATTGCTTTGATCTCATTGTTTGTTATAGATCTATTTAAGTTGTTTATATCTTCTTAATTTAGTTTTGGTAGATTATATTTTTTTAGAAGTATAAACAGTTTTTCTAGATTTTTCCATGTTTTGGAATACAAGTTTTCAAAGTTCACCAATGAGTCTCTAGACTTTGTTGGAATCTTGAGTAACATTCCATTGTTTTGCTTCTGACTTTATTAATTTTTGACACCTCTTGGTTTCCTTAGGTTAGTTTGGCTATGGGTTTCTTAGAACCAACTTTTGGCTTCATTGGTTCTATGTATTGTTCTTCAGTCTGTATTTCACTAATTTCTGCTCTGGTCTTTATTATTTCTTGCTACCTACTGTTTTTGAGTATCCTTTGTTCTTGTTTTTCTAATGCCTTAAGGTGCATCATTAGGTTATTTATTTGAGATTTCTGATACACACACACACACACACACACACACACACACACACACACACAAATGTAAGCACACAAAGCCATAATATTTCTTTGTAGAACTACTTGCTATATCTTAAGGGTTCTGGCAAGTTGCAGGCGAATAAGTAAGTTCCTAGCCAATGAGAGACGCTACTTCAAAGAAGAAAAGAAGACATATGTGCTTGAGAAACGACAACTGAGGCTGTTTTCTTACCTCCATTGGCATGTGCACTTAGATATTCACATGCACACACATAGGCACATACAAGAAATATTTTTAGATGGCTGTATTACTGAGAGCAATATCCAGTTTCAATGTGATCTTCTGTCAAAATTCCAATGACATTCTTCACAGAACTAGTAAAGACAGTTATAAAATTCACTGGAAACACAAAAGATCCTGAAGAGCCAAAGCCACCCTAAGCAGAAAGAGAATGCTGGAGGTATCACAATATTCACTTAAATCATGACATAAAGCCATAGCAACAAAAACAATATGGTTCTGGCACAAAAACAGACGTGTAGATGAGTGGGATTGAATAGAAGACACAGAAATAAATCCAAGTAGCTATAACCACCTAGTTTGTTTGTCTGTTTTTCCTCCCAAAAGCCATCACAAACATACATTGGATCAAAGACAGCTCTTCAACAAACGGCACTAGAAAAATTGGGAATCCACATATAGAAAGATGAAACTAGATTCATATTTCTCACCTTGCATAAAATCTATTCAAAATAGACCAGAGATCTTGATGTAAGACCAAGACTTTGAAACTGCTAGAAGAACATAGGTAAGATACAAGCATAATCAAGGACCCTGTGAAAGGATTCCAATAGCTTAGTAATAATACCAAGACTTGACAACGGAATTACATGAAATTGAAATGCCTCTGTACAGCAAATAAAACAACTACCAGACTGAAGAGACAGACTAAAGAATGGAAAAATAAAGTCTTGGCCAACTACCCATCAAACATTAACGTGTAAATTATACAGAGAACTGTAAAAATTAAATACACAAAAGTACAATCTAGTCAGTAAACTGGCTAATGAACTGAACAGGTTCTCAAAAGAAATGCAATGGCCGATAAGTACTTGAAAAGGTGTCGAGCCTTCTTAGGCATCAGGAGAACACAATTTATTCTGCTTTAAGATTTCATCTCATCCCAGTCAGAATGGCTACCATTAAGAAAACAAAGACAAAGTGGGGATGGTGTCATGGGCCTATGAGGATGCTGGACGAAAGTCTATCCGATTGTGCAGACAGACAGACAGACGTGGTGACATTCCCACTGCTGTCCATGCTTGCCAGGCCTTCCCTGAACACGAAGGAGGAAGATGGTTAATTGAATAATTTGAATCCCAATCCTTTTGCCTCCGTCTGTTGCTGTCTGCATCCGGCTCCTAGAAATAGGCATTGCTATCTCTCTGTTCCTCCATCAGAAGGCAGGGCAGGTTACTTAGATTCTGCATGTTTCTCAAAACAGGGATTCTGCATCACGGGTGCCCTGGAGCAACTTTCAGGGAAAAAAAGGTGAAGAAACACTCCTCCCCTTCCCCTCATCACCACCACATTGTGTTGTCATGTACCAGCTATTAAAAGGCTTGGAATAGGGCGAGGAATGAGACACTTGTTTTTATTTAAAGCCCCGTCTTAAAAATCCAGGTTGTGTGTGAGTGAGGCTGGAATGAAGATAGATGGAGTCAGGTGACGCGTGCTATTCAGGATGGGATAGGGGCAGAGATTCTGAGAACCTGGGCTTTGTTCCTGGAACAGCCTGTCCCAGCCTCACACTGGCTACTCTTAGGAAGACTTCTCCCCTGGGCTTTGTAGTCGCTCCGGTGAATGGGTTCCAGCATGCCTATCCAACCTGGGTCAGGTATACCGATCCCTAAACCTCAGCAAAGGGACTCAAGATGGAAGAAGCTGGGTTGGCCTCAAGACACAAAGTGATTGCTTAAGGTACAGGAGGGGTGGAATTTGAGCCCAGAACAAAAATTGTTTAGAGGACAAAAGAGATCACCAAAGACCTAGAGCATGATAAATAAATAGATGGGCTAGGGTTGGGGACTGTGAAGTCAGGGCTTTCTGTGACCAGACTCCACAGCTAAGTCAGAGAGGAAGCATCCATTGTGCCAGAGTTGGAGGGTATGGATCACCAGGAAAGGGTTTAATTAAAGGATTAATGAGGCCAGATTTTGTATGGGCCTTGAGGGGACCGTCAGTTGTTAGGGCCTGGGCCACCTCCACCAGTCCTGGTGAAGAGAGAGGCACCCAGAGCGCCTCACTCTGGAAGTCACCAAGTTCTTTTCATCTTGGTCAAGCTGCCTAGGGGTCAGGAACCTCATGAATGACATAGTTAGACTGTAAACAGCTGGTGGCAACTTAAGAAACAGTCCCAAATTCTTTCAGATTCCTTCCACTTGAAGGTCTCTCTTTGAGCGTGGGTAGGTTTGTGACTTCACTGAAGTCAAGCATAGCAGAATGGGGGTATGTGACTTCTGTGGCTAGGTCATAAAAGGCCATACCCAGCTCTGTGGGATACCAACCAATGCGTAAAATGTCTGACCTTGCCAGATAGCCAGGATAGAGAAGTCAAGGGTGAAGGGGCTTCAGGCAGTAGCTGTAACCAAGCCCTGCCTGTGGCCGTCTCCACTGCTGCTATGGTTTGAATTTGAACAGGCTCGTGAATGTGGACACTTGGCCCCCAGACGGTGACACTATTTTGAGAGGTTGTGGAGACAGAGGAAGTCTCTAAGAGGTGGGTGAAGAAATGGGTGGCCGGGAGGTAGGGGTTAGAAGTCACAGCATGGTCTTGCTTAGGGCCTGATTTCTCTTTGCTTCCTGATACACTGAGATGTAACAAGCCTTGGTACAAACCCTGGCTGCCATAGCCACGCCCCTGACACTCTTCTCTGCCATGAGGTGTGTCCTCTCAAGCTGTCAGCCAGAGTAAACCCTCCCTTCTTTAACTTGCTTCTTCAGGGTTTTGTTGTTGTTGTTGTTTTTGATCACTGTGTTGAGAAAAGCAGCCAATACAACCAACCGAGACACAGTGCGATCAAAGCCCTTTTAGACCATCCTGGCAGCTCATCTGTGAACTGAGTCTCACTGAAGGGTATCTCACTGAAGTGGAAGATGATTACTGCCTTCTTTCCTCCCCAAATTCTATGTTAAAATCCTTCCACCCAGTACTTCAGCACACTGCTGTGTCCGGAGATACGATTTAAAGAGGTGACCACAGGAAAATGGGGTCATATGATAAACCCTATTCCTGTACTACGTTCTCTTTTTCTATTTTTTAATTGAAATAGATTTTCTTCATACAATATATTCTGATTGCAGTTTTCCCTCACCCAAATCCTCCATACTTCTCCACCCACCCAAATCCACACCCTTTCTTCCTCTCTCATTAGAAAGCAAGCTGCCATCTAAAAAAGTAATATTAATAAGATAAACAAAAACAAATAGGCCAGAATAGGACAAAACAAATAACACAGAGGAAAGAGCCAAAGAAAAAGCACAAGAAACACATATAGACACAGACACACACACACTCTTACACACAGAAATCCTATACTTCTGATTAGCGTTCTCATTGGAAGAAGAGAATTGAGGACGGGGACACACACACACACACACACACACACACACACACACGTGTACATGCAATGGGCATGCAGAGACACAGAGAAAATGCTATCATCTACAAGTCAGGGAGAGAGGGAGAGAGTCCTGGGAAGCAATCATCCAGGCCAGTGCATTGTTCTTGGCTCTCTAGCCTCCAGGACTATGAGAGGATCTATTTCTGTGGTTGGTGTCTTTGCTTTGTAACTTGCAGTACATCATTATGCAGCCTGGGTAAAGGAGCACACACACTCAGCTGAGGATGCGCCACCTGCAAAAATGGTGATAGTATCATTGTTATTTTAAGTCATAAGTTTGGGACTACTTTGTTCCACCACTATGGCAATGAGCTTGGACTTTGAAATTCCTCTTGCTGGGGGGGTTGAGTTGTCCTTCCCCATTGTCTGTGTCAGACAAACTGCAGCAGGTGGACTTAAGGAACTGAGAGAGGCCTGTGGAGAAGATGGGGCTGAAGGCCAAGGGCCCCAGTTATGGCTTGTGGTACTTGAGATCCACTAACGTAGGTTTAAAATGATGCTCTCAGTTGTTTGAGAAAAGTAGAGAAATTACGTTCAGTGCTGCTTTATAGAGCTATTTCGTGGATGTGCCATTAGGTCAGGTGGGATTCCTTGGAAGAGAGAATTACAGCAGCAGATTGCAGGCCCAGGGCCCCGTCTGACCCAGATTCTGAATTTTTAAAAGAGTGATTATAGCTCTGGAGGTGGGGGTTAGGTCTCAGGGCCTCCACCAGGAAGCGGTTTTCCTTAGCCATGGGGATATTGCATTACAGCTAATTACAGGCTGTCTGCTAAGGTTTTTCCAATTACTCCATTTGCATTAGTCTTGATTTCTCAAGGAACCTGTAAGGTTTTTGAAAGCATCATGAGGACAGGGACATGTGTCTCCATTTTTGCTTCCAGGCAGAGCTTCCCTCAGTACAGATATATCCCAAAGACACCGATCAAACAAGAGCAAGCAGCCTTCCATGAGGTACCACAAGTGAATGTGGACTGTGGGTTGGGTCAAGTTCAGATTTTACTTCTTATCAGCTATGGGATCTAGGCCATGTTGTCTGACTTCTCCATTCCAGGTCCCTCAGCTGCCCAGTGGAACATTAATATGATTTGTCTCACGAAGCACTTGGAGCAATGTTTGATGTCTAAGAAGCATGCGTTTCACCTTAGCAAACATTTACATTAGTTGTGCTGGCTAGTTTTATGTCAACTTGACACAAGCTAGAGTTATCAGAGAGGAGGAAGCCTCAACTGAGAAAATGCCTCCGTAAGATCAGGGTATATGAAAGCCTGCAGGGCATTTTCGTAGTGATGGATGTGGGAGGGCCCAGTCCACAGAGGGTGGCACTATCCCTGGGCTGGTGGTCCTGGGGCCTCTGAGAAAGCAGTCTGAACAAGCCATAATGAGCAAGCCAGTAAGCAGCACTCCTCCATGACTGCTGCATCAGCTCCTAACTCCAGGATCCTGCCTTGCTTGAGCCCCTGTCCTGACTTCCTTCCATGACGAATATTTATATGGAAATATAAGCCAAATAAATTATTTCCTACCCAAGTTGCTTTTGGTCATAGTGTTTCATCACAGCAATCTTAAACCTAACTAATTAAATTTTATTTTGTTTTCAAAGTTCAAGAGCTTCTAAGCACTCATGATTATCAGATTTGGAGCTTGAGGTAAGGAGGGAACAGGGATGTAGGCAGGTTCAGTAGGAGTTAAAGACCACAGCTTTTGGAGAGACCCCAGCCCCAGCCTGGCTTTGCGTGGGATGAGTGGATTTGCACAGAGGCCTGTGTTTTGGCACACGGCAGGTGCTGAGAGTTTCCAAGGCATGCCTGGCCACTTCCATCACGACCAACCATCTTCTCACCCCCAACTGGACAAATCCCAGCTGTCGACCTGACTCCCAGACCTGGCTGGCTCCTCCATCAAAACTAAGAAGCCCACTGAAGCCAGAGACAGAGACTCCACTACAGCCCTAGAAACAAAAAGCGAGCAAGATAATTAGGTAGTGCTTAATTAGAACACGGGGGAGGGGATTAACGGAAAAGTAGACCATAGTCAAGAAGCTCTGAGCACAAGAATGAACTATTATAGACAGCTTGTGCCAGCTCCCATTTCTCAGATGCATGGGTTTGTTGTTCCATTTTCCCCCAAACTGAGCATCGCTCAGCCACATACTCCCACCATACGAGCAAGTTGAGAGACACAGGGACTGAAACTATTGAGTAACTCCCTATGCAGGATTAGAGGGCATTTGGGCTGGACCCCCTCCCTCACAATCAACAGCTTGTAAGGTCAAGGGCTAAATCCATACAGACTATAATTAGTGGTCAGAGCAGCCTGGTCTTTGGCCCTGGCAGGAGCCATGACATCCAGAACTGCCCTAAAGGTCTTTAATGGATAACTATCTAAATCTTGCTCCTGGAGCCCTAAACCTGATATCAGATTATGTTGCAGCAGGAGGCTTTCTGATTAAGAGCAAGAACACACCACTGTAAGAGTCAATCCTATGGGCCTGCTCTATACATCACCTGGACAGGAAATGCCCCTCACAAAGTTGTCTGTTGCAGAGACTTTAAAATACTACAAAAGCATCCTAGAATGTGGATGTAGTGGTTTGAGTAAGAATGGCCCCTATCGCGTCATATATTTGAATGCTTAGTCACCAGAGAGTGAAAGGATTAGAAGGATTAGGAGGTGTGGCCTTGTTGGGGTAGGTGTGACCTTGTTGGAGGAAGTATGCCATTTGGGGTTGACTTTGAGGTTTCCAAAGCCCATGACAGACTAATTTCTCTGCCTGCTGAATCAGAATGTAAAGCTCTCAACTACTGCTCCAACATCTGCCTACAGCCATCATGCTCGCTGACATGGTGATAACGGACTAAACCTCTGAAGCTGTAAGCCAGCCTCCAGGCAAATGCTTTCTTTTATAAAAGTTGCCTTGGTCATGATGTCTCTTCACAGCAACAGAACGGAGACTAAGACAATGGAGCAATGTTCCTCTTGGCCATTGTCTACTCAACTCCGTGAGGGTGACTTACTCTGCTTAGGAACATTGTGTGTTGTCTTCTCTGAATTCTTTGTGGGGATTACAGGACCTAAGAAGCTGAGGAGAACCTAGAGCAAAACCACAAGCCAAAAGTAAATCTTTCATTCCTCTACACTGCCACAAACAGTCCTGAAAGACCCCTTCCCACTGTGCTGTACCTTCAATCTGTAATGTTCCCCAAGGCCCTTGTGTTAAAGGCTTTTTTTCTCAGCCTGTGGTGCTGAGAAAGTGGTGGGGTGGCGGAAGTTTTGAGGAGTTGAGCCTTGAGGAAGGAAGTTAAGTCATTGAGAATGAGCCCTTGAAGACATTGATGGAGCCACTTCAGGGTAGAGTCCTTAATGTACTTCCCCCATAATGATCCACTGTCTCCAACTAGGCCCCACCACATAAATATTGCTCACTTCTCTCTCACTAGCACCATCAGTTCGGAACTAAGCCTTCAACATACGAGCCTTTGTGAAACATTACAGATCCAAACTATAGCAGAGACCATGCTGGGTTCAGCTGTATGTGAAAATTCCATGTTGGTATTGGTCTTTATGAAGCTTGAGTTTACAGGAGAGATGAGGTAAATTTAGACTATGGCCAATTGTAGCTCCTGAAGCCACATCTATATTTTGATTTGTGGTTTTTCACTCCCTGGAAGAATTTTACCCATCGGTAGTTACCCATGCCTTGATCGTTTTTTTATTTACTTTTTGAAGATTTTCCTCAGATATTCTGGAAGAGCAGCTCTAACTGAGCAAGGCAAGAAGTATGTAGGTCTGCACACTAAAATTTTTATTAAATACACACACACACACACACACACACACACACACACACACA
>CABHPP010128419.1:0-26725 GCA_902168425.1 Peromyscus attwateri | reverse complement strand
TACATAACACATACCCAGGACCTCAGGCCTGCACTGAACTACATAACACATACCCAGGACCTCAGGCCTGCACTGAGCTGCACACCACATACCCAGGACCTCAGGCCTGCACTGAACTACGTAACACATTCAGAGTGCATCAAACTTTTGCACATGGAACTATTCTGAAATGCTAAATAAATCTGTATACATTTGGAGGTTTTAAAAATGACTAATCAATATAGTCACTATAAATAATAGTAATAATGATTATAAACAATAAAGGAAGATGTAAAATACTAATAGATATCAATTTGGAAGACTGGTCACCCACATTTTCTATTTGTTTATCTGAGCAACCACATTACATACATACATACATACATATATATTTCCTTTTAATGAAAATTCATTAGATAAAACAATCTTTCATTTAGACTTTATTTCTAAAAATATTTATCATTCAATAATTTTATTTCTTCATATCTCCTTTAGTTTAAAACATATAACTAATGCACCTGAATCATTTTATATAATTAAAAAAATTAAAATTGTGGTTAAAATACAAAAAACCAAAGCCCCCAAAAAATCAAACCCATAAAAAGTTACCATTTAAACCAGTTTTCTTTTCAAGACAAGGTTTCTCTGTGCAGGCCTGGCTCTCCTAGAACTTGTGTTATAGACCAGGTTGGCCTCGAATTCAGAAATCAGCCTGCCTTTGCCTTCTGAGTGCTGGGACTAAAGGTGTGAACCACCAGGCCCCGCCCATTTAAACCATTTTTAAGTATACAATTCAATGCATTAAGTATGCTCACAATGTTTTAGAACCATTATGCTGCTCTTTTATTTCAGTGCTGAGGATTGAAGTCAGGGTCACATACATGCCAACTAGACACCCTAACTCCTAAGCTATGTTCCCAACTCAAAGAACTGGCTGGGCTGCTTTTCAAGACAGAGCCCTGGTTTTGCTTCAGCCCCTTGAGTGGGGGATCACAGGAATACACCACCACACCTGCTTACAGTTTCTTTCTTGAGTCTATTTTAAAATCTACATACTTGTAAATTTTAAGCTTTATATGCAAATTACTTTGGTATTTCAATTTTTTTTTTTTTTGAGGAGGGCATTCCATTCATTTTATGAAAACAGTAAGAGAAGTCAGGTGTAGTGTTGTACTCCTTTAATCCCAGCATTTGGGAGGCAGAGGATCTCTGTGAGTTCATGGTCGGCCTGGTCAATATAGTGAGTTCCAGGACAGGCACTCACTATACAGAGCTACATAGTGAGACCTTGTCTTTGAAAAACTAACCAACCAACCAGTAAAAGTAAACAGGTAAGGGGGTCAATGAGATAGCTCAGCCAGTAAAGGTCCTAGCAGAAAAGGCTGGTGACCTGGATCCAAGGTCACACACAAAGGTAGAAAGAGAACCAACTCCAAATTTGTTCTGTGACCTCCCCATCTGTGCTGTGACATGTCTGTCCATGTACACACACACACACACACACACACACACACACACACACCCCATTGAAAACCCAAGAAAACAGAAAGTGAGAGCCTCCCTGACACGGAGGGGAGGGAGCGATGAGATGGAATGGGTGTTAAATGTGCGGGTGGAAAGAATGGACGAATCTGGGCAGTAGACAGCAGCGGAGTAAGAGCAACGCTTGGTCAGCGAAGAAAACTACTGGAAGGGCCACTTTCCCCCTCTAGAGAGGGTGTTGGTGTGCTTTTCTTTTGTTCTGATGTTCGTTCTTTAAAACCCACTGTGATGTCACAGGAATCTTGCCCTACTAAATTACTTTAGAAACATTCAAATACACAGCCGAATGAAGTTCTACTAACCTGTATAACCAGTTTCTTTAGTCAATTATATCAAACAATTGCCCTGACTTTGTTTTCACAGAGCTGACCCTGGCTGAATAACCTCAACTGACAAGTGGCTTTGCAGTCTGTCTTCTACCTGTGCCTGTGAGGTGGGCGGGCAAAGGCGGAGGGAAGGCCAGCCATTTATAAACTGCAGGAAAACCCCGGTCGAGAAGGAGCAGTCTAAAACTTACCAAATCTAACTTTAATTGCACAGAGTATAGCAGCCATCCTACACATTTTAGTTCACTTTGCTTTTCACAACAGCAACTACATGTACTTGATTTTAAAATAGCAAAATGAGCCAAAAGCCTTACACATATCAAGTTTACATGCTGAGACTTCCTCACATTCACGAAAACTACAACATTGCCGTCTTAAGGGTATATTTCTTTATAAATGTGTGTAGGATTTTAGTCTCCTCTTCCTTTCTCTAGGACCTCATAGATACTTGTCCATACTACCTTTCAGTGCAGGCGAGTTCACAGTTCACGCCCGCTAGTACAACCCCACCCTCTCCACCACAATCTATTTTCACTCCCCGGGGGAGAAGAATACAACTGTCAATAAAAAGTGTGGATATTTTTATTTGTGAAAAAGTTAATTGAACGGAATTTAATTCCTCTGATTAAAAGAGAATTTCCCCAATACAGCTTTAAGGCCTTTTTCTTTTTTCTTTTTTTTTTTTTTTTTGGTTTTTTCGAGACAGGGTTTCTCTGTGTAGCTTTGCGCCTTTCCTGGAGCTCACTTGGTAGCCCAGGCTGGCCTCGAACTCACAGAGATCCGCCTACCTCTGCCTCCCGAGTGCTGGGATTAAAGGCGTGCGCCACCAACGCCCGGCAGGCCTTTTTCTAGTTACAGTAATAAGTATTCACAAAGTTTCATAATCACTGGCTGCCTATTGTTAGTAAGCTTTTCCTTATAGGAAGGCGTTAGTAACTAATGACTCAGGCACCATACATCACATGACTCAGGATTAAATCCATGACACAACAGTTTATAGGGTTGCTATTCCTCCTTTGTTTCAAACACTTGTACATATGATTCAGAGAAAAGCAGTACCTGTTTAAAATATAATTATATTTTGCATTCAAAAACTAATTCAAATTATACTGGGATGATAATTCAAAATTATTTCTCTTAAGATTTACAAAATATAAATGTGACCACATTTTGTTGTTTTCTTTTTCCTTTTTAAATTTTGATACAGGATCTCTCTACATAGACCGGCCTGTCCTGGAATTCACAATGTAGACCAGGCTGGCCTTGAACTCACAGAGATCCATGTGCCTCTGCCTCCCAAGTGCTGGGATCAAAGGCTTGTGCCATCACACCTGGTCCATGTGTTTTTTCCTTAAACGTAGAATCTCGTTCTTGTGGAGTCTCTTTTTCACAGGAACTCCTGGAAATGGGGATGGAATGTACTGTGTCCTACTAAGTAGACTTACTCCATGTGATATATGTAGATCTGGGTTACATTGAGCCACTTGCTTATCTTTGCATGTGAAATATCTACTTGATGTTCAACATTAGGCAAAAATCTATGTTCTTAATCACTTGGGAAAATGTTACAAAAAAAAAAAAAAAAAAGAAAACAAAAACAAAACAATGAGTCTCATCCTGACCAAACTAAATCAAAACCCAACAGGGCTCTGATTCTGATGAGTATCAACACCCACCCCCACCCGTTCAAGCCAGCTCCATTTTGTATGTTGAGACTTAACCATCTCAAGCAGTTGGTGATTTTGTTGTTAGGCTCTGGAAGGGAAGGTGACACTGTTGTGTCAGGCCTGGAGGCTCAGGCCAGGGACAGTGTAGACAGGCTTGCAGTGGTGAAGCAAATGGGCTTTAGAACAGCAGCTGTTCACCAATGCTTCTTCAAGTCTTCCCGGACTTTAGTCATCAAAAGCAAGTGCCTGCTAATTGATTATCAGCTATGCTTCTGGTCTTGAGTTTTTGTTTTTCTTTAATTTCTGAGACAGTCTCTTCGTGTAGCCTAGAGTAGCCTTGAATTTTCCATGTTACTGCCCCTCCCTCCCAAGTGTTGGATTCTGGTCAGCACTATGAGGCATGGCTCTAGTCCCAAGTCTCAAAATGTTGGCATGAAGGAGAAAGTCACAGGGAAAGATGTTAAAGTATGTGACAGCCACTATGGAAGAGATAACTGGCCTTACTGAAGTATATGAGACTGTAAAGTATTGGCCATTCTAAGTGTGGTCCTGCATCGTTTTTATTAGAACTTGTTAAAAACAAAAATTCTTAAGGCTTCATTCTACACCTCCTTGATCATAGTCTGAGGGCAGGATTTAGAAACCTGTATCTTACATAAGAACCTTGGATGACTCTTCTGCGCACTAACGTTTGTTTGTTTCAGGCAGGGTCTCACACCATAGCCTAGGCTGGTCTGCAACTCACAACTTAGCCATGCTAGTCTAGAGCGCATAGTGATCTGTGCTGCTTTCTTTCGTCTCCCCAGTCCTGAGATTACAGGTAGGAACTAACTTTATGAATATTTTAGAATCCCTGTTGAGGTATGAGAGTGGAGAAAGGGCAGACACGAGAGGATCAACTCCATTTAAGAGGTAGAAGAGAGTAGAGAAGGTTCAGTAAACGAAAGGGTAAAGGTGCTTGTCACCCAGTGGGGTGACCCAAGTTTGCTCCCCAGAACCCACCCAGGAAACCCACTATCAGGAAATGACAACTCCTGTCCTTTGTTCATCATACGTCTCAGCACAGACACATGCACAGACATGACAGACACACAGACACAGACACAGACCGACACAGACACAGACACAGACCGACACAGACACACACACACACACACACACACACACACACCCGGTAGAAGAAAATGGATACCAGCTAAGCAGACTAAAGAGACATCTGAGTTACACAGTCAGAGTTTTAATAGTCTCTTTGGAAAGCAAAATGACGGGTGGTGGTGACGCACGCCTTTAATCCTAGTACTCGGGAGGCAGAGCCAGGCGGATCTTTGTGAGTTCGAGGCCAGCCTGGTCTACAGGGTGAGATCCAGGAAAGGTGCAAAGCTACATAGAGAAACCCTGTCTTGAAAAACCAGAAAAAAAAAAAAAGAGCAGGAAATCAAAATGAAATGATTTCGAGAATATCTATAATGTCATGTCTCAGGTAGATTAAATTTGATGGATACTGAGAACACTGGTGACTAGGAAGTTATTAGTGACCATGAGGACAGGGCATAACTGATGGAGGATGAAAATATAATATTAATATAGTAAATATATTTGAAGGGAGAATAAAAAAAGATACCGAAAACTGTTGTGGGATGTTCTGTATGTCAAATGTGTTGCTCTGATTGGTTAATAAATAAAACACTGATTGGCCAGTAGCCAGGCAGGAAGTATAGGCGGGACAAGGAGGAGAGATTTCTGGGAAGTGTAAGGCTCGGTCAGAGAGAGACACTGCCAGCTGCCGCCAGGACAAGCAGCGTGTAAAAATGCCGGTAAGCCACAAGCCATGTGGAAAGGTATAGATTAATAGAAATGGATTAATTTAAGATATAAGAACAGTTAGCAAGAAGCCTGCCACAGCCATACAGTTTGTAAGCAATATAAGTCTCTGCGTTTACTTGGTTGGGTCTGAGTGGCTGTGGGACTGGCGGGTGACAGAGATTTGTCCTGACTGTGGGCCAGGCAGGAAAACTCTAGCTACCAAAAACCCTCTGGTAAAAGGGATCAGTGAGAACCAGGCCAGATGATGAAGCTATAGTAAAATAAGTGGACACATGCTATAATTGGTTTTGGGAAGCCGACGTTATCTGTACTGTGAAGATGAAGTAAAAACACTGGGCAGCAGCAGGCAGGACCTGATCAATCCTCAACAATATGAATTTGCAATGCTTGTAAACTGCTGTAGAAAGAACAGTTTCCTTAAGAAGTTTTTAGTACATTTTCCGAAGGCCAAAAGGCTTCCCTCTCTCTCTTCAGTTAAATCTTATAGACTACCTCCTATGCTGTAAAATACTACACATGCTCAGAAGCGCCTCTTGGATGCATTTGGTAGCAAGAAAATGGGGGGGGGGTGCTTCAGCGCTCAGGCGCTTGATAAGGTTCAAGGCTCAATGGAGAAACAGTGAGCCAGAGGGTTGAGAAACTGGAAAAACACAGAGTCTTTATGATACTGTGCTTTGAAGAGTCCAAAGTCCAGCTGTAATGGGAATGAAAGGTCCCGGAGAGCTGAGAGGAAAATGTCAACTTCGACTGCTAGAAATTTCCGTCTCTTTCAAAGCTGCTCCTGAGAAATTCATGTTTGGAGTCTAACCATTTTTTAAATTATTACTTACATGTACACCACATGCATGCTTGGTGTCTGCAGAGGTCAGAAGAGGATATCAAGTTCTCTGGAACTGGAGTTCCAGATGATTGTGAACTACTATGTGGGTGCTGGGAATTGAACCTGGGTCTTCAGTAAGAGCAATAAGTACTCTCCATTTCTCTAGCCCTAAGAAATTCATTTTTAAAATGGCTCACTGTATAGCAATTTCAGGTTTGGGTGTGTGTATGTGGAGAATCTGCACAGTGCTTTGCAAATGGCTCTTAGCATATTGCCTTGGATTTAGGATAACTGATATTTTTCAAGAATGAACCATAATCAAGATTTATTTTTTTGGCATTGCTATTGTTTTTATTTATTTACTTAAAAACAACTGTCTTGCTATATAATACAGGCAGTCTTTGAACACATGGTTTTCCTTAGCCTCTTAGGGCTGGGATTGTAGGCAAGTGCCACCATATCCGCTTGAAGACTTCTTGGTTTAAACATTTCACAAGGTTTGGCACAGACCTGCTACTGCAGTAATGGTGAATGCTTTGTTCCTATAGTACATTAACCACTCACATGGAAGAGAAGTACATGTGCTGATCTTTAACTATTAGTTATTTTAAGGCAGGGCGGCCCAGGCTGGCCTCGAGCTCAGGATGTAGCTGAGGATAGTCTTGAACTCCTCATCCTCTCACTGCCACCCACAAGTGCTGGGACTACAGGCAGATGGCATCATGCCTGGTTTACGGGGTGCTGGGGATCAAAGACAGGAATTGGTACATGTGAAGCAAGTGTTCTACCACCTGAGCCACATGCCCACTTCTGTTCATCATTAAAGCCAATGTTACTTCTTATAAAGTTTACAGCAGAACAGCCTCAAAACACAAGAGACAGGGTAACAATGGTTAATGATTATACAACCTCGTTAAAAGCTGGTTCTGGTGCTGTGTCACAGTTCCTGTGAATTTTGTTTGTCCTGACACCCTCTTTATTTCACAAATTCTTCTGCAAAACTTGTCATGAGTCACCAATTTAATAGAGCACTCATATCTAGTTACACGCCATCCCGAATGCCAGCTCCATGAGGATGAAGTGCCACACGCAATACACTCAGACAGAGAAAACTAGCTCCTGAACTCCTTCCCGGGACAAAAGCGGAAGTTCTGTTACTCTTGTTACGATGGTCAGTTAGAATTTCTCTCTGGAAAAGTTGCTTTCCATACACATTGGGAGAAAGTGGCAGCAGGGATTTTTAAAATCACAAACGACAGAAATTAGCCATGACTGTCTCCCCAGAAAGTGAGTCCCCACACCCCTGCCCCATCCTCTGTCCTCTTCTTCCCTTGTCTCTCTCCTCGCCTCTACTTAGCTCTCTCTTACTTTCTTAGACACTCCTACCCAGACTGCTTTAAATTTGTGGTTCTCCCGCCTCCACCTTCCTGGTGGCAGCCCTAACCTTTTTCTAATCTGGTCTTCAGATTCCATTTGCCATCTTTCCCCAAAGCCTTCTCTCAAGACTTTACATGCTTTATGTTTCTTCTTAAAGGCAGGGTCACAGAAGCTTTTTCTGGACAGGGTTTTTCCACATAGGAATGGATGAACCCCTGTTGCTTCTAGCTCCCAAGTGCTAGGATTATAGGCATGGGCCACCATGCAGGCTGTCTACTTAGAAAAGACAGGACCTTGTTGTGTTGTTTTAGGTTAGACTCAACTTCCTGGGCTCAAGCAATTCCCTTCTTCAATGCCATGATTAGGTAGCACTGCTGGTGTGCCAATTCTTTAAGTTTGGCTATACTTTTCACCGAAATTTTACATTGACATCAAAACTAAACAGAAAATAGGTCTTTCTACATTGACATCTCACACAGAATTCAGGCTTTACTCTTATAATATTTGGACTGAGACAAATGTATATGTATTGTGTATATATCCACAATTACTGTAACACATAGATCTTGATCGGCCTTAAACATTTTACCAACAAACATCAGGCTGGGGAGAAGGCTCAGTGTGCCTGCCCTGCAAATGTCAATACACACAAGAGCTGGGAGCAGTAACTCCCTGGAATCTACTAGGGTGACCCTAGTGAAGACTCCTACGAATGGGGGATATGGAGCCTAAACTGGCTATCTTTTCTAACCAGGCAAGGCTTCCAGTGGTGGAACTGGGACACTAACCCAGCCACAAAACCTTCAACCTACAATTTGTCCTGTCTGCAAGATATGCTGAGGTAATGGTGGCACAGAACTTGTGTGAGTGTCCAACCAATGACTGGTCCAACTTGAGGCCTATACCCTGAGAGGAAACCCATGCTTGACACTGTCTGGATGGCCAGGAATCAGAGGCTGGATAGCCCAGAGACCTAGGATAGAACCAAACACAACTGGTAAAAAAGAAAAAAAAATCAATGAACTGACTCCTAATAATATTCTGCTATAGTCATGATCAGTGCCTAGTCCAACTATAATCAGAGAGGCTTCACCCAGCAGCTGACGGGAGCAGATGCAGAGATCCATCCTGTGGAAGAGGGGGAGGATGGATTGTAGGAGCCAGAGGGGTTGAGGACACCATGAGAACATGGCTCACAGAATCAACTAAGCATGGCTCATAGTGGCTCACAGAGACTGAATCAACAGTCAAGGAGCCAGTATGGGTCTGACCTCGGTCCTCTGAATATTTGTTATGGTTGTGTAGCTTGGTGTTCTTGTGGGCGTCCTAAGAGTGGGAGTGGACTGTGTGTCTGACTCTTTTGTCTGCTCTTAGGACTCTTTTCCTCCTACTGGGTTGCCTTGTCCAGTCTTTATATGAGGGTTTGTACCTAGTCCTACTGTTAACTTGTTATGCCATGTCCACTTGATATCCCTGGGAGGCCTGCTCTTTTCTGAAGGGAAGTAGATCTGGGGGAAAGGAGAGGTCGGGAGAGTACTGGAAGTAGTGGAGGGAGCGGAAACTGTGGTTAGAATGTGCTGTATAAGAGAAAAATAAAAAAAAAAGGCTATGGAAATGGACAGAGAATTCTCAATAAAAGACACACAAATAGCTAATATTTAACATCCGTAGCCATCAGGAAAACACAGACTAAAACTACTTTGAGATTCACACTTAGCACGGTAGGAATGGGATTCTGTCTCACTCCATGAAGGAAATAAATGACAACAAATGCTGGTGAAGATGTTAGGAAAGAGAAGCACGTACACAATGTTGGTCAGAGTATAAGCTGGCACAGACACAATGGAAATCAGTCTACAGTTTTCTCAGAAAAGTAAAAAATGGCAGCCGGGTTGTGGTGGCGCATGCCTTTAATCCCAGCACTCGGGAGGCAGAGGCAGGCGGATCTCTGTGAGTTCGAGGCCAGCCTGGACTACCAAGTGAGTTCCAGGAAAGGCGCAAAGCTACACAGAGAAACCCTGTCTCGAAAAACCAAAAAAAAAAAAAAATGGCACTACTATATGATCCAGGTGACCACCCTTGGGCACACACCCACAGAAGTCCATATTGTATCACAGAGATACTTGTACTCCATGTCATTGGAGCTCTATTCACAAAAGCTCAAAAACTGAACCAGCCTAGATGCCCATCAACAGATGAATGGAAAATAAAAACACAGTACCAATGGAATTTTAGTCAGACGTAAAGAAGTTTGCAGGAAAATGGATGGACCTGGAAAATATACTAAGTGAAGTAATCCATGCACAGAAAAACAAATGCCACGTGCTTTCTTCCATGTGTGGATCATAGCTTCCAATCTTTAGATTGCAGTGTTTAATCTGGAATCTCCTTAGAGATTATAAAGCTAGGAAGGGGCTGTGAAGTGGAGCCCTCAGGAGAGTGGGAACACAGAACACACGAGACATGAAAGTGGAAGGAAAATACTGGGGGTAGCAAGGCTTAAACAAGGATGGGGCAGAGCAGTGGAAAAGGCGGGATTAGGTGGAGGAGGGTTAACCAAAACTAAGGATGCCTGAAGAAGCCATTCGGAGATCTAAGAATCTATGGGCTAGTTTAAAAAAGCAATTAAAAAAGGTGTTTGAATGGAGGTCATCTGAATAGGTGGATGATGTGGATTCAAGAATCTATGATAGTAAATGGAAATCCCAGTGCCAGATGCGGGATACTTCCCTGTGAGTTGTTCGTTAAGAAGCCCTCAGAGGGCTCCAAATAAGATAGGTCATTATTAGGGGATTAGGCCCACCAGACCTAAATGGGAAGCTCCTATTGGTGAATACACAGCACTTTGGTTGCAGGATATGGAAAAAATCAAACTGGAAATGCCCCCTCCCTTGCTGACTAGCTTTCATGCTGCCAGAAGTCTATGGAGATAGCCCGAGAAAAGCCATCACTGTCCTCATCCAGCAGCACGCCTTGTGTGTGACAACAGTGGCTTGTAAGACAAGATCTGCCTGCTGCTACAACAGTGGCAAGACCGTTAGAGGAGGGTAAACGACTGTTCTGACTGGATATGAGGCCTGCTCCCCAGGAGGGAGTTCATGCTGGTGCTGTGGACCTGGGTGAAGGCCATGGCTGCTGTCTTAGGGAGGGCTACTACTGCTGTGATGAAACACCATGACCAAGAGCAACTAGGGGAGGAAAGGTTTATTTTGCTCACAGTTCCATATAACAGTTCATCCCCCAAATTAGTGAGGGTAGGAACTCAAGCAGTGAGGGCAGGAACCAGGAGACAGGATTTGATGCTCAGGCCACAGAGAGGTGCTGCTTACTGATTTGCTCAGTCTGCTTTCTTACTGACTCTAGGACCACCAGCCCAGGGATGGCACCACCCACAATGGGCTGAGGGTCCTCCTCTACTAATCACTGATTAAGAAATGTCCTACAGGCTGGCCTACAGCCTGATCTTAAGGAGGTATTTTCTTAATTGAGGTTCCCTCCCCTCAGATGACTTTAGCTTGTGTCAAGTTGACATAAAGTAGCCAGCACAGTTGGAGTGGGTCACATGCCTTTGTTTTGCTAAACAGACAGGTTGGCAAGCTTTCTCTTGGATAACTGTCTACATAGACATGGCTGGTGCTGTTCTAAGACATGTCAGAGAAGCTTCTTCATGAGGTGAACAGAGGTGGTTAATGCAGAGTCATGGCTGCTCAAGGCCCTGAGACTCTTGAGTGACGTTTTTAAAATTGAAAATAGATTCTTCTCTCAGACCCCCCCCCCCCCCCCCCCCCCCCCCCCCCCCCCACCCTCGTTTCCCTTCAGAAAGGAGCAATTGAGTATGTAAGCAGTGAAGGAGACAGCTGACAGTTCTATCACCTGCTCCGAACGAAGCTCAGGGAACATGAAGGAAGCTGGCGCAGAGAACGGAAGAGCGAGCGAGGGCATGTGGTAGAGGGCTGTGAGTGCTGTGTTCTGGGCAGGACGTGCCTATTGCACTCACGAAATCCCAGGAGCTGCCGCCGTCAGTGCAGAGCCTGCACAAGACTGCACATTTAGTCATGGAGAAGGGGCCCAGGAATCCTGGGCCTTCCCAAGGAGCTGTGGGTAACGGATGGCTAATGGGACAGGGAGTGTCTTGATCTTCTGGTAGTCTCTGATGAGTCACCCACATCCTAATGGATAGCAGCTCCTCATCCATGCCCATGCAGGCAGTTGTGGTTATGCTTAGTGTGATGCACAAGTGCACCTGCCTGTGTGTGCGTGCACGCGTGCACACATACACACACACATTCACACATACATATGCATGCATGCATGCATGCGCGCGTGCGAGCACACACACACACGAATATGAAAGTAGGAAGCCTCTTGTCAAGAAGACTATCAGCAGGGATGGGAGCAGGTAAGAGGAATGAGTGTGATTCGAATGCTTTATAAACATGTATGAAACTGTCAAGTACAGAGAAATTCTATTTGAATAAAACTTTCAGAGATAAAAGTAAAGTGAAAAAATTACGACCCCCCCAAAGGTTGGTTTGAGAATGTTAATTAGGGACTTACAAGCTCCATAAAGGTGCAAATTGGGCTCTGAGAACTGAAAGTTAATATTTGAGATGAGAAGACACTAGGCTAGATTAATGGCAATTTACAGGCCGTGAAGGAACAGTAGAGGACGACACTACAAAAGAAATGACATGCCATCAAAAGCAGAACAAAGACTAAAAATACACAGTACAGCATTAGCTCTGCTGAGGACAACTTAAAGCAACCATACATGCTACCTGGAGTTCCCAAAAGAAACTGAGGACAAGAAAGCAAACGGGTAAATTTACTGAACTTACATAAAAGAAAGCCAACCAAACCCAAGCACAGCAAACAAAGAAACCACAGCACACCCATCACCATCAAATTGTTCCAGGTCAGGGACAGAAGGACAATCTGCAAAGCAGCTAAAGAAATAATATCACATGACCTAGTGAGGGACAGCGGTCAGGAGAACATGTCTGTACTGGTTGGTTTTGTGTGTCAACTTGACACAACCTAGAGTCGTCCAGAGGACAGCGCTTCAGTTGAGGAAATGCCTCCATGAGACCCAGCTGTAAGACCTTTGCTCATTTAGTGCTCAAGGGAAGAGGGTCCAGCCCATGGTAGATGGTGCCAACCCTGGTCTGCTGGTCCTGGATTCTACAAGGTGGGCTGAGCAAGCCATGGGAAGCAAACAGTAAGTAGCTCCACTCCATGGCCTCTGCATCAGCTTCTGCCTCTAGGATCCTGCCCCGTTTGAGTTCCTGTCCTAACTTCCTTCAGTGATGAACAGTGATGTGGAAGTGTAAGCCAAAAAAAAAAACCCCTTAACTTTCCAACTCTCTTTTTGGTCATGGTGTTTTGTCACAGCAATAGAAACCCTAACTACGACAAATTGGTACCAGGAGTGGGGTATTGCTATGACAGAACTGACCATGTTTTGGGGAGAATTGTGGAAGGAATTTCAAACTTTGGGTTAGAGGAGCCACTCACTGCATGTTAATAACCCTGTGGGATGTTCTGTGGGAACTTGGAAGGTAAGAATGTTAAGAGCAGTGCAGAACATGGAGGCCTGGCTTATAAACTTTCAGAGGGAAGTTTAAAGTTTAAAGACTCCACCAGGGCCATTTGTTATTTTGAATTAAGTTTCTGTGTTCTAGTTCACTGGGGCTGAAGAATTAGTTGTGATTAACATACCAGAACTACTAGGGCAAAATTTTGCTTTGCTGAGATACTTGATACTAGTAGGCTCAAGCTAAGAAATTAGCCATGATTAACAAGAGACCAGCATGATGGAGGTGAAATCTTCTGGGAAGTGCTTCCTGAGAGCAGAAAAGCTGTGTTTCAGAGGTAGTCAAGGTTGTACCTCATGCTGGCAGCCTGACTTGCTAATGTGCAAGAGTCACCCAGGTGGTACTGGTTTTGAAGACATGAAGAGGTCATGGAGATCAGCTGAGGCTTGGCACTGTGAAAGGCCACTGGCGAAGGTGCAGACTCAGGCAGTTGAAGGCCCAGGACTGCAGGGGTCATGCAAAGAAGCTGAGGTTTGGCACCATGAAAAGAGCCTAGGAGAGGCTATTGGTGAAAGTGCATCCCAGTTGCAGCAAGGGACCCCAGCATTTTGGAGATGCCAATACCATGGGAAAACCACCAAGAACAGTAGCATCACTGGAATGGAGACAGCCAGAGCCTAGAGGATAAACTGTGTGTACTGCAGAGGGCAGAGCTGGAGAAGTGACCCAAGCCCTTTGCAGGAGTCCAGGGGGTCATGAGTGAATTCCAGATAATTGGCATTGAGTTATTTATACTGTTGGAGTTTGGTTTTGCTTGGTTCAGATTGTGACAGTACCCTGGTTCTTCCTCTTGAAGATGGTATTTAATTTTGATTTTTTAAAAATATTTTTTAAGATTTATTTATTTATTATGTATGCAGAAGAGGGCGCCAGATCTCATTACAGATGGTTATGAGCCACCATGTGGGTGCTGGGAATTGAACTCAGGACCTCTGGAAGAGCAGTTGGTGCTCTTAACCTCTGAGCCATAATTCCAGCCCTTAATTTTGATTTTTAAAGGAGCCCACAGCTGAAGGACAAATTTTTAGAAGAGATTAGGTATTTTAAAGGGACTGAAATTTTAATGTGTTTGAAGGTCAGGAGAACATAATGTTGGCAGATATCCTGAAAATTACATAAGATATATAGACATAGAGAAGTCAGAGTCACACTCACCGACTTCCCCCAATTTCCTTCTTCTCCCCGCTTTCTTGGATGGGAATTGAACTTGGGGCCTTGCACATGTTAGGAACATGCTTTATCACTAAAGTGTATTCCCAGTCCCATTCTTATTTCTTTAAATGTTTTAGACACAGTCTTATTAAGTTGTTGAGTCTGGCCTTAAACTCTCTCTGTAACCCAAGTAGGCCTTTACCTTACAATTCTCTCCTGAGTAGTTAAACTATAGGCCTGAACTGCCCGGCCCAGCTAACTTCAAATTTTACCTCGGCAAAACATCTTCCCCAAACAAAAATGAGTCCAGCAACCTCATTTCCACTGGACTGAAAAGGGGATTCAAACATTTTATTGTTCCCGAAGCATAATCCACAACAGCTGAATGGCAAGGAAAGCCCAAATGTTTAGCACTGAATGAATAAACAACCCATGGTAAATGTATAAATGCATGTAATAGAGTGTTATTGGTTGATAAAATAGCACAGGGTACAAGGTATATGCTACAGTGTAGATGGGCCTAGAAAATAATACGTTCAGTAAAAGAATCTAGAAACAAAAGGTCGGCTCCTGTATGATTCCATTTATCTGACTATGCTGAATAGGTAAATGCACAGAAGCAAACAGACTGCAAACAGACTGAGGGCTGGCAGAGCTGGGGGCGAAGGGGAGGGAGAATTGATTGCTTAGTTGGTACAAGTTTTATTATATAGTGATAAAAATGTCTTAGAACTAGATAGAAGTGATTGCATCATACTCTGAATGAATATAAGATGATTCACTTTACAATGATTAATTTTATGACATGTGAGTTTCACCTAGGAATTAAAAACCAATGATGAATCATAAAACATAAAAATGATAAATTGGACTTTATCAAAACAAAAAAAATTGTACAAGTCACAAGAGGGTGCAAGACAACATGAAGTCTTGGAGAATGTATTTGCAATCACTTCTCTGCTAAAGGTCTGCAGTCCAGACTACACAGAGAACTCCTGCCAATCAACAGTGACAATACCAAGCCCCAAAGATGCAACTAAACAGCAGAGAAAGTGAGCTGTAAACATATTCATTCCTATGGTTGAGAGCCCCTTGTTAACTCATTGCGATTAAGTGGTCACTGTGACTGCATTGAGAGGTAGGATCTGGGTTAGGGATGTAGCTCATGGTTCTATCCTCAGTATAGCAGCAAACACATGAATAACAACCACACACACACACAAAGGGTGGGGGGACATTCAAGAGGTGATGAGACCACAGAGCATTCATGAACATATCGCAGTCCTTACCCCAAGAGTGGCAGAGACAAACAAGAGAGTAAATATGCTCCCTTCTACCCTCGGATGCCTTTAGCCATGTCACCATGTAGTAACGAGATGTGGCTCCATGATTTTACACTTCCTAAGCCACCAGAATCATGAGCCAAGTACACCTTTATTAGAAAGAAATTACCCAATCTGTACTATCCTCAGGCAGAAAACAGACTAAGACAGGCATTTCTCTATGGATGCAGAAATGGTCAAGAAGAACTCAAAACATGCCTGTCATTAGTGACACTTCAAATCAAGGTCACAACGATCTACAATTTCATACCCACAAAGGTGGCTAGAATAACAAAAGCAACTAGCAAACATGGCTAATCTTCTTTGTCAACCAGATGACATTTGGAATCAACTAAAAAAAATGGCTAATCTTCTTTGTCAACCAGATGACATTTGGAATCAACTAAAATCTAAGAAACTGAGAATGCCACTGAAGGATTTTCTTAATTGGATCATTTGAGATGGGAAGACCTACTCTAAATCTGGGCCACAACTTCTGGTGGCAGTTGATATAAAAGGACATGAAGGGAGCTTTTGCTTTTTGCCTGCTTGCCCTCACTCTTGCTGGCAAGTTCACCTATTCTGCTGCTGAGGCACTTCTTCCCTGAGAATAGAACCTACTTTGAGATTCCAATGTATACTAAGAGTCAGCAGCTTTCTAGGACTCCACTGGGATTCCATCAGATTGAGAATGGTAAGACATCTAGTCTCATGGACTAAACAACTCCTGAATCCATTGTTAGATTACTCAGACCACAGCCTGTAAACCACACTAGTAAATCCATTTATACATATGGGAGAAACAGAAAACCTTGACATGGCTGGTATAATGTAAGATGATTTCAATGTCAATGAATCTTGAAGGTATTATACGAGTGGAACATTCAAAGGTGACATGGAATCTATAGAATAGGGAAATCTATGGAGAAGGACAGACATGAAATGAAGTGCACACCAGAGGTGGGAAGAGGTGAGAATGGGAGGGTGATAGCTCAGGAAGTATAGTTTTCAGTCTCGGGTGGATGAAATTGGTCGATAATTAGGTAGTGGTGATGGACACACAGCACTGTAAACATGCCAAAGGCTACTCACTGAATTTTAAAATCATTGAAATGATGAATTTATGCTATCTGAATTTTACCACCACCAGCACCACCACCACCACCAGCAGCACCTCCAGCACCACCACCACCACCAGCAGCACCACCACCAGCACTACCACCACCACCACCACCACCAGCAGCAGCACCACCACCACCAGCAGCAGCAGCACCACCACCACCAGCAGCAGCACCACCAGCACCACCAGCAACACCACCACCAGCACCACCAGCAGCACCTCCAGCACCACCACCAGCACCACCAGCAGCACCATCACCACCACCACCACCACCAGCAGCTGCACCACCACCAGCACCACCACCACCAGCAGCACTAGCAACACCAACACCACCAGTACCACCGCCACCAGCAGCAGCACCACGACCAGCAGCACCACCAGCACCACCACCAGCACCACCACCACCACCACCACCAGCAGCAGCAGCAGCAGCAGCAGCAGCAGCAGCAGCAGCAGCAGCAGCACCAGCACCACCACCAGCAGCACCAGCACCAGCACCAGCACCAACAGCAGCACCACCACCAGCAGCACCAGCACCACCACCGACTACAGGCAAAAGTTCCAGGAGTTTAGGAAAGTGGGGACAGGGAATTCAAGGACATCTTTGACCACATATTGAGTTTGAGTACGTCTGGGAATATTTGAATATCTGGGAAGAAATCTGTCTCAAAAGAGAAGTGTGTCTGGGGCTGGAGAGATGGCTCAGAAGTTAAGAGCACTGGCTGCTTTTCCAGAGGACCTGGGTTTAATTCCCAGCCCCCACATGGTAACTCACAACTGTCTGTAACTCCTGTTCCAGGTGATCTGACACCCTCACACAGATATACATGCAGGCAAAACACCAATGAACATGAAAAAAAAAAGTGTGTATTTGTGTAAGGGTAGAGAGGTAGCTCAGCAGATAAGAGCCCTTGTTTCTCTTGGAGAGGATCCAGATTTGATTTCCAGAACCCACATGGTGGCTCACAACACCTGTAACTCCAATTTCAGGGGATCCAGTTCCATAATGAACTTACATACATGTAGCTAAAACATCCAAACATATAAAACAATTAATTAAAAATAAAGTAACAATAAAGTCCATAAACATAAGGATTAGATCCCAGACTCAATAACAGGGATGATTAACTGTTTGATTAAATATAGTGTCTTTTCCTCATGCTAATAGTTCTCTTCATAGGATTTTTAAATGATTTAACAATAATAACAATGTACTGTGTAGTTCATATACATACAAATAAAATATAAGACAACAAAAACATCAAGACAAGGATGGGATATATAATACTATTTAAACCACTACAATCATTACAAAATTATAAGCAACAATAAAATAAAATGAGATGATAAAGTATTAACTCAAATGAAATTAGGAAGAGAAAAGGACAAGAAGAAAGAACAAACAGTATAGAGAAAACAGCAAGATGGCAGGTCACAACTATATCAATAAATATATTAAGTTATAGCTCTACTTACAGTAAGCATACATTTTATCCTTCTGGTGAAAACATACCTTGCTGACACTAATCCAAAGTTAAAGGTGATGTTTAACTTAAACGTTAGTTAAAGCTAACATTAATGACCTAGTAAATAAGAGCAGACGTACAAAGTCATGGGGCAGAGTACCCCGTAGCTCTAGCTCGTCAGGTCCCTAGTTCTCTTCTCCTCTCATGACCACTCGCGTTTTTTAAACCATGCTGTAAGACTGAACCTAGGGATCTGTCCATGCTAGGCAATCTAAGCCACATCATTAGCCCATTTTTCTCCACTTTATTTATGGATTCAATGCAATCTCAGAATCGTAGCAACCATTTTTTCCCAGGAATTAACGGAGTTCAGACGTCAGCTCATTTGTAAAGGACTGACTGATCTTCACAAGCACTAGAACCGTTGGTTTATGTGAGAATCTGTGAATTTCATTCTGTTCGAAAACTACTCTACATAAAAAATAACCACAAATGGATCACAGGTCTAAAACTATCACTGTGCAGACAAACGTCCTTGTGACACTTCTTAGACAAAGATATTTTAGATGTAACACCAAAAACTGTCCATAGAGGAATGTGGCAATACATTGTACTTCACTAAGCATCTCTTCAGAAGATACCATCAGGGGACAGAAAGATAACCCGGAGACAGGAAAGTTTTGCAAACCATGTATGTGATAAAGGACCTGTATCTAGACTGCATAAATGATGCTCAAAACTCAATAAGAAGACAATCTGATAAGGGAGACAAAAATGTGAACAGACACTTTCTCCAGGAAGAGTAATGGAGGACAAAGAATCTCAATTGAATAAATGTTCAATATCAGTAGATATTAGAGAAATGCAAAATAAGAAACTATAGTGATACCAGAACACGTATTAAAATGGATAAAAGTAAAAAGGTGACCATATAAATTAACAGAATGCTCAAGAAGGTGGTTTTTACAGTATAAAAAAGTACACATGTACAGCTATATGAATATTTTAATGCTTTATGTTGAAAAAGTCTTGATTATGAAATTAAAACAAGAAAGATCTCATTATATCATGTAGTGGTCTAATGTGTAAGTAAATAAACAATCTTTTTTTTTCCTTGGGAGATTGGGCTTGTTTTGAGATAGTCCCATTATGTTTCTGTGATGGCCAATCATGGTTGTCAACCAGATACACCTGAGGAGAGGAAACCTCAACTGAGGAGCTGCCTCCATGAAAATGGCCTGCAGACAAATCTGTGGTCACTTTCTTGATTGAAAACGGATGTAAAGGGGTCCAGCCTACTGTGGGAGGTACCATCTGTAGGCAGGTAGGCCTGGGCTGTATGAGAAACGTCGAACACAAGCCTAGGAGCAAGCCAGTGAGCAGCTCTCTTGTGGTCTCTGCCTCCCAGCTTCTGCTTTGGTTTGCCTCAATGACAGACTGTACCACGAAAGCCAAACAAGCACTCTCCTCCCTAAGCTGCTCTCCATCAAGGTGTTTACCACCCCAGCAGGAAGGAAACTCCAAGAGGAGCCTGGCCCTTGCCATCTAAAGTGCTGCTCTCAAACATACAGAAATGTTCCTGCCTCAGCCTCCCAGGGGCTAGGATTTCCTTACTCTCTTGATTACTATTTTTTCCTTGAGATGGGTTTCTCCTAGTGCCCTAGGGTGGCCACGGACTCTTAGTGATCTTCCTGCCTTTGCCTACTGAGTGCCGAGGTTACATGTGAGCCGCCATAGCTCGTTTCCCTTATTTTATTCCTTTATGTTTGTAGGAGTGTGCTAGAAATGGCTTGTAGCAATAGTAAATTTGCAGAATTTTGTGAGGCAGATGTTAAATGCAACCAAAATTAAAATTTAAACATACACAAAGATCAATTCTATTAAAGAGAAAGGGACACATAGTCAAATGTTCGTCAATACTTACTTTACACTGCCTCTGTGTGAGTTCATAGATGTGTACTGAACCTAAATGATGTATGTGGTGGTTCAAAAGAAAATGGCCCCTAAAGGGCGTGGCACCACTAGGAGGTGTGGCCTCATTAGAGTAGGTGTCATCTTGTTGGAGGAAGTGTGTCACTGTGCAGGTGGGCTTTGAGGTCTCATACATGCTCAAACCATGCCCAATGAGATTAGACCACTTTCTATTGCCTGCACCATGTCTGCCTGCATACCACCCTGTCACACCATGATGATAATAGTTTAAACCTCTGAATGTGTAAGCCACCCCAATTAAATGTTTTTCCTTTATAAAAGTTGTTGTGGTCATGATGTCTCTTCAAATCATGTTAAATTGAAACTTTAACTAAGACGGAAGTTGGTACCAAGGACTGAGGTATTGCTGTGAATGGCCTGACCATGTTTTTGTTTGGAGGAATGTGGACTTTGGTACTTTGGAATGCTTTAAGCACTGCTTAATAGGCCATACAAGTAGGAGCATGGAAGACAGTGGTGCTATGAGTGATTTGAACTGTGGGGGGCTGGCTAAAAGAGGAAAAGAATTTTAGTGTGTTGCTTAGAAATTGTTCTTGTGATATTTTGGTGAAGAATATGGCTGCTTTTTGGCCTTGTCAGGAGAGTTTGCCTGAGGCTAAAGTGAAGAGTTTGGATTAATTCCGTTTGCAGAGGAAATCTTAAAACAGTCTGGTATACACTGTCATGTGGTTACTAGTGTTAACTCTGAGGAAGATTTATAACGTAAAGGAGCAAGCTGAGCAAATACAAATACAAAATGTACAGATTGAGAAAAGGGGCACCAGGAAGTAGAACAGAGCTAAATCCTGGTTCAAGGAGATAAATGGATTAAGAAAAGGATTAATGGAATAAAGGAAGTGGTGACCTCAGGGCAAGATCCCACCCAGCTAAGTTTCCAACTTATAAAAAGTAATTTAAAGAAAAGCTTAGAAAAAAAAAGCAAGCAAGCAAGCAAGGAAGAAAGAAAGAAAAGCTTAGAGCCGGGTATGGTGGTGCACACCTGTAATCTCAGCACTCTGAAGGCAGAGGCTGGTGGATCTCTGAGTTTGAGGACAGCCTGGTCTACAGAGCAAGTTCCAGAACAGCCAAGCTTGTAGTGAAGGAAATTATCCAAAACAGAAAGCTGGTGAAGATGTAATTGAATGAGGGGGCCATGTTCAGCCCCAGCAAGCAGCAGAACTTAGCAGCTTTGGCCATGTGGTTCTGGCTTTAAAGACAGAAGACAGGGGCTATGGAATTTGCCCCTAAGACTAAGGAAAGCCGCTGAGGCCTAGCAGGTATCAGGGGTGTTCCTGAATGGAGGCCTAGAGAGGCCATTTTGTGAAGCTGTGAAGTTGAAGCCTGGATTGCCTTGGAGACCCCAAGATGTTGGAGATGCCAGGGCCATGGGATACCTGCTGAGGCGAGCTGCTAACAGGGAAAGGAACCAGCCTAAGAAAGACAAGTGTGTTGCAGTCAACAAAACTGAAAGGAGTTGGAGATCTGAGGGCAGCTTTGACATCAGACATGAAGATACAGTTTGGAGTTTGCCCAGCTGGTTTTTGGTGTTGCTTTGGTCCAGTACTTCCTCACTATGCTCTCTTTCCTACGTTTTGGAATGGTAATGCATATCTTGTGCCATTATATGTTGGAAACATGTGATCTGTTTTTTGATTTTAATTTTACAGGGGATTACAATAAAGAGACTGCATGAATTTCAGAAGAGACTTTGAATTTAGACTTTTAAATACGTTTGAGACTATTATAGACTATGAGACTTTTGAAGTTGGACCGAATGCATTTTTGCATTATATGACTATAAACCTTTGGGGGCCAGGGAATGGAATGTGGTGATCTGGAAGAAAATGGCCCCCAAAGGGAGTGGCACTATTAGGAGGTGTGTTTTTGTTGGAGGAAGTGTGTCACTGTGGAGGTGGCTCTGAGGTCTTATATATGCTTAAGCCATGTCAGTGAGACAGACCACTTCCTGTTGCCTGCTTATCAAGATGAAGGACTCAGTTCCAGCACCATGTCTGCCTTCACGCTGTCTCGCCGCACCACGATGATGATACTGACGACCAATGATGTCAAAGTGTAAGCCAGTTTTCCTTCCCACGTTGCTTTGGTCATGGTGCTTCACTGAAGCAACAGTAAGTCTAAGACAGCCCCAGCCCTAACCAAGAAACTATCTGCAACTGATACACACTGGTAAAAGGAAAAGAGGTTCTCTCTAATGGGGTCTCACTGGGTATACCAACCACATAGTGCAGGCCCCATGCCAAGAATAGTTGGCTAACACAAAACAAACTCAATGATATCTTTTCGTGGACCTTTTGTTTCATTTTGATTTGCTTTGGCATTTTTTTGTCTTTGATTTTTTTTTAAAGAGACTGAAAACATAAGGTTGGGTGAGCAGGGAGGTGGAGGGGATCTGGGAGGAATTGGGAGGGAAAAACATGACCAAAATACATAGTATGAATTTTTTTTCAGTAAAAAGTAATGAAAAGCCAAAAAGGCTATTTTTTTTTTTAAAATCAAACAGAAACATAAAAAAAAATCAAGTATTTAAAAATAAATTGTCAGTGAGAAACTTAATGTCGGTCAAATTTGTCCAACTTGTTTTACCAGTTGACGTTCTCAGAAGTTAAAGCTTTGTGTGTCTAGCTGATTTACACTTCCTCATTCTGGGAATTCAGTCTCCCTTCTGTTCTGTTTTGCCATCCAATCTAAGTTGTCTCCTAAAGTTTCAACATTCAGTGAATCTCAAAAATTTGAAGTAATTTTGCAACCAGCTTAATTTCGGAGTGCTCAGCAATTAACTCTAGGCATTCGCAAAGAATGCAGACAAGCAAGCACCATGATTCCCCATGTCTTCTGATGCAGCCACTCACCTCTTGTGAAAGCTGTCTCACTTGGTCCTTTTGATGTTCCAGATCTTTTAAAATTGATGAATTTTGTTTTTCTAACTGAAGAACTCTTCTTGCCAAATGGACACTAGGTGAATAAAATGAAAAGCATTCATGCATACAAAAGTAGAAGCTACCTACACTCAACAGATAATTGTATGCTAGAAAACCCACTCATCATTTCCTTATAACACATATATATTAACAGAGAAAATGATAATACAAAGTAAGAAAATAAAATAAAACACTAGAAGAGCAATACTTTGCCAACTCAGAACTCTGAAAGAAACAACCTAACATTTCCATATTATAATTGTCATATACTGATTACCACGATCATGGCTTCCAATCCTTCCCTACCAAAGTAGGTTCAAACACTTGCATTATGTTACTAGCTTGACAGAAAAAGACAGCCATTTATAGCTTTATCATTTTAACAAAAGTTTCCCAGTTACAAAGCAGCGAGGAAATTAGTTGACTATTATGCACAATAAGCTTACATTTTGGCAAGTGTTTATAAAGGCCAATATTATGAATTTTAAACAACAAAACATAATCAAACAGGTTTCCTATTGCAAGTGCAGGTGGAAGAGATGTGTAAAATATGAAGAATAACCACAGTATAGGCAAAGAACTTCAGTGATTTGCATTACCCCAATACATACCCCACTCTCTTGGCTGGCTCCTAGCCTGTAGCCTAGGCTAGCCTCAATTCATGATCCCCTTATGTCAGCCCAAGTGTTAGGATTATAGGCATATACCATCACGCTCTATAGTCCATCACATTCCATTTTTAATAAACAATTTTTTAAGGAAAAATTCTTCATCTTTTTAAATAATTCCAATGACTCAATGAAAACACATTTTTTTTTTAAAAGAAGTACTAGTAATGCTGAGAAACCGTGTTCTCAAGACCTACTCTGCATTTCATGTTCTACATTAGTTTAGTTATCAATTTAACCTATGAATATAGAATTCATGGATTCCAAATGGACAGAACTTTTTACAATGATAAGATGGGATTCTTTTTTTTTTAAATTTCCACCAAATAACACTACAGAACAGAATGAGCCCCATTATATGTATATTTCCCAACCAAAGACAAAAGAATTCACGTCAGAGTATTCATTTATGTGTAATAACTGCTCACCCAAGTAATAAATACAAGTTCTGAGAAATGTTTCTACAGCGATCCCAACAGTATATCTACACATCATCATCTTTGCTCTGGCACGCTATTTGCCAATCAGCTGGAATTAAGGATGAAAAAGCAGCAGCCTCCACTCTCTGACAATCATTCTTTAAAGAAACCTACTACATCTGAAATACAGAATAATAGGCAACTAACACAACACATCCCAATTTACAGTGTAGTTAGAGTTGTGCAAGTATCACTACAACACAACTTGAGACCATTTTGACTACCTATGAACAGCCTTTGTCTTTCTCCACTCTGTTGAATGTCTCTTAACCCCTCCACTCCATTTGAGGGAACCTCAACCACTTTCTTCTTTATAGGCTTTAAAGGAATTTATAGTTTCATTTTATTTTTTTATTTTTTTATTTTCTTTGGTTTTTCGAGACAGGGTTTCTCTGTGTAGCTTTGCGCCTTTCTTGGAACTCGCTTTGGAGACCAGGCTGGCCTCGAACTCACAGAGATCCGCCTGCCTCTGCCTCCCGAGTGCTGGGATTAAAGGCGTGCGCCACCACCGCCCGGCTCATTTTATTTTTTTTTTATTCTAAAAACCATACTTTATGTATGGCAATGCAATTTACATAACATTGTGATGGAATTTGACATAGTTTTGTACAGAAAAAAAATTCAGCTTATTAAAAAAAAAATCACATTTTCTCTGTGAGTCAATACAACAAACGTATAGTGTTGGGTTTTTGAGATAGGGTTTCTCTTTATATCTGTCCTGGAACATAGTTCTGTACAAAACTATGTAGATCAGACTGGCCTTGAACTCAGATACCTGCCTGCCTCTGACTCTGAGTGCTGGGATTAAAGGCATGAGCCACCACAACCAGCTCCAATGAAATATCTTAATGTTAAATTTGTTGGTTTAAATGTTGCTTTTAACTATATTTGTAAACTATTTTAGGTCACTAGCTCCACTTCTGTTTAGTTAATTAAAAAATCCTGATTATTATCAACCACACTTTCATCTTCTTTCTCACCCTTCATATACATCCATACAAACGTGTGTGTGTGTGTGTGTGTGTGTGTGTGTGTGTTGGGTATAGTTTTCCATATTTTTGTTTCTCATAGAACTTACACTTTAGAGTTTTTTCTAAAGAACAATTTCTCAACAAATGTCTGTTAAAGCTACAGACAATATTTGTGTAAGATTGATTGCAAAAGCATGAACACAGTCAAATTCAATTACAAAGAAGTACAGATGAGAGGGGATTTTTATGCAAATATAATTCTGTGTTTTCTACTAAGAGATGAGAGATGCTTGCAACAATGAGATGCAACAGTCACCTTTAACCAGCATTCTGAAGACGACGGTGACTTGGCAATGTCAAGTGAAGTACATTACACCGCTCATTTGGTTTGGGTAATCTGTTTTAGCATAATGCTCTTATGCAGATATGGTGACAAAATGAAAGAGATCATATGACATCAACCAGGAGATTCTGTGCCAGTGCTTTAGTGTTAATACAGGGACAGTATCCTAATGAGTGTCCCTGGTTTGAATTAGGACATTTTGAGAGAGAAAACATTCAACGCAGAAGGTACTACAGCTCGGGTATAAAACGCCCTAGAAACGTATCTGCAGTCCCAGGGATCCCACACCTCCTCTTTCACCACAGGTACCAGGCACACATATGCAGCATGCACGTATGTGTAGGCAAAACTCTCACATGCGTAGAGTAAAATAAGAAAATACAAAAAGGAATTTATTTATTTATTTATTTATTTATTATGTATACAGCATCCTATCTGCATGCATGCCTGCAGACCAGAAGAAGGCATCAGATCTCATTACAGATGGTTGTGAGCCACGATGTATTTGCTGGGAATTGAACTCAGGCCCTCTGGAAGAACAGGCAGTGCTCTTAACCTCTAAGCCATCTCTCCAGTTCCACAAAAAAGAATTTTTTTTTCACAAAAAAGAATTTTAAAAAATTCTACACTAGGTAGTAAATTTTACAAATTAAAAATGTTCTAAAAATGTCTCCCAGCATCCAGGTCAGCCCAATCAAAGAGGTACACCCCAAGACAATAGTGCTTGGGTGTCACTCGTGTAGTGTGGTAGCATGAGCAATACACATAACCAGAAAATCTTGTTTGCTACTTTCAAATAGTTGCTACTCAAACAAAAACATTACTTCAGATTTTCAAGTTTTGTCATGTCAAGGAGTTAATTTTATTTTAATTCACTCTAATTATATAAGCTCCTTTGGCTTTCCACAATTGTGTACCAGAAAGAGTTTTAAAAATTTTAGTAATTTATTTATGCTTACACGAAACTTCAAAGTGTGAGTTACCTTACTGTACACTTACACGTTGATCAGAGATTTTAGTTATATTTCCAAGAAGGAACACAAACCACTGCCACTGTAACTGGTACTAGAGTACCGTCAGAAACAGTTCACATCAAAGAAAGCACATGTCTGTTTCATGTATTTTAAAAGGCTTCATTAAAAATTTAAAACAAAAATATTTTTTT
>CABHPP010128418.1:10003-47196 GCA_902168425.1 Peromyscus attwateri | reverse complement strand
CTCTACTTCCGGATCCGGTCTCTTCTGTATAACGCTCCACCTGCGGTTCCCTAGGTTACCTGAAGGCGGGGCGATCCAAGGCTGGGGAGCTCCTGGTTGGTGAGCGCTGATGGGCAGAAACGCGGAAGGAGTGGAGAGTTCTCTTCCAAGCTAGGAAAAAGGGAACTTTCCTCTGCGTTTTCCCCACGGACGGCGACGCCCTTTTCCTCCCGCTGCTGATAACTCTGGCTGGAGCAAAACCTGAGGAATGTGATTTTCCTCTATGCTGAAAACTGCATTTGTCAATTCGGAGAAGCTGAGGGAAGGCAGGGAAGGGGTATTTTTATTAATAATGGATGCGGAGTTTCAGTACGGAATGATGAAAAATGGGAGGGATGAAGTGGTGACTGCACAATTCAATATACCATGTCTCTGAGTTTTACACTCAAAATGGTTAAAATGATAAATTTTATCATGTATAGTTTACCATAGTTAAATAAAAAACCCAGAATTTTTTTTTCCCCCATTCTTCTCTAATGAGATATTTTAGACGTCCATTTCTGAGTTTTTCACATGGTATGAATAGAATGACCAGATTTAACAAATAAATATACAGATAGCCATGTTAAGCGATTTAATTTCAGATGGTCAATGAATAAACTATTACACGGGGCATACATGTATATTATCTGATCATCCTATTCATGTGTCAAGTGTAAATTATAAGTGCCTTACATTTGAAAAAAAGTGTGCATTACATATTATTAGCTATATATATATGTCTGTAAATGAAAGCATCTTCAATATTTTTCTAGAATGGGGGAAAATAAACCAAAAACGGATTGTCTTTCATTTTCTGCCAGAGAATGTCATCAATGATGGGTCAGAATATCATACCCAAGATATGCCATTTCGGGAGAAAGATGATTCTGGGTTAAAGGCAACAGAAAACTATTGGCACAGGATCACTTCCTCTTCTGTCTAAGCAGTACAGAGATTCTCCTCTTTAGAAGTAGCAGAGGAGCCGGGTGGGCTACCTGGGAGGCTGAGATAAGGATCACAAGCTCAAGACCTGCCCGCATTGCAGATCCTTGAAATCCGGGAGAGTTTGAGAGACTTAATGAGACTGTTTCTTTAAGACGTTTAAAAAAACAAACAAATAAAAAACGGGGTGGGAGTTAATGGTATCTTGCTTGCCTAGCAAGCAGGAGATGAATTATTTGGCCAAGAAAACCAGAACCTCTCCTAACCGGAAAGACTGGAGACAATACCAAGAAAAATCTCCATAATAAACCTTAACAACCAACCCTAATCTATCACGTATTTCCTCATTGCTGTTTCAATGTACAGCCTGTGGCTCAAAATCCTTTTAACTAGTAACTTCTACTGCTGCTACTTTTACACCGTAGATATTCTTGTAAGAACAACTGCTTCTTTTGGTTTTCATTTCTTTTCTGTGAAGCCCCCATATACATAAAAACATGAATAAATATGCCTTCTGTCAAGTGACTAATTTTTAGTTGTTGGTTAAAGAAAAGCATTTTTCAAGTTATGAAATCTTGAATGGGGCAGGACATGGTGGCGAATGCCTTTAATCCCAGCACTCAGAGGCAGAGGCAGGCGGATCTCTGTGAGTAAGGCTACCCTGGTCTATGCCTGGACTACCTATCTAGATAGACCTTGTCTCAAAACAAAAAGACAAAGAATGGTCCTAGTGTTAGTCTTGTTTCACATTGCTATGACAAAATTCCTGAGAAAAACTGCTTAATGGAGGAAAGATTTATTTTGGTTTATGCCTTTGGGGATTTGTCCATGATCCACTGGCTCCATTGGGTTTAGTGTGGCAGAGCATCATGGCAGAGGGCACGGTGAAACAGGAGTTCTTTACCTCATGGCAGCAAGGAGGGAGGGAGGGAAGAAAGGAGGGGGAGGAGGAGAGTGGGAAAAGGAGAAGAGAGACATCAGGAAAGGATAAAGCTCTCAGAAATACATTCACTGGGACCTACTTCCTCCAAACAGGCCTCACCTCCAAAGGGTTCCACTGCCTCCCACTGATGCTGTCACATCAGTCACTCACTCCCTTAGGACAGTTCAGAGCTCTCATTTCTAATTATCTACCTCTCAATGACTGTACCCACCAAATCTTCAACACATGAGCCTTTAGGAAGATGCTTCAAATCCAAACCATAGCAGTTCCCAAAAGGACTCTGTAGTGGTTTGAATGAGAATGGCCCCCATGGGCTCATATATTTGACTGCTTGGTCCCCAGTTAGTGGAACTGTTTGGGAAGGATTAGGAGGTGTGCCCTTGTTGGAAGAGATGTGTCACCCAGGGTGGGCTTTGAGGTTTCAAAAGCCCAACCTTTTCCAGTTAGCTCTCCCTCTCTCTGCCTCCTAATTGTACATAAGGATGTAAGCTCTCAGCCACTTCTCCAGTGCCAGGCTGGCCTGCCTGCCGCATGCTCCCCACCATAATGATTACTGTGAAATGGTGAGCCCCAAATTAAATGCTTTCTTTTGTAAGTTGCCTTGGCCATGGTGTTTTGTCACAGCAATATAAAAGTACCTTGGTGGCTTGTAAGTCAACATGGGACTTACACAGAGGGATTATTTGGTCAGCATAACCTGGAAAAATGAAAACCACAGGAGCAAACCAAAGTGTCAGGGAGGACGGTGGTGGAGTGCTATGAGGTAGAAGAATATAACTTATCCCTGATACTAATTCTGTTCGCTTTGCCTTTGACTCACTGAAATGTCTGTTTAAAATTTAGAATGCTAAATTCAAGCAGCTCTCCTCTCCGATTGTTTTTGTTGTGAACAAGTTTGTTAAAATATTACTTATTTGTGCAGGGTAGTGGTGGAGCACACCTTTAATCCCAGCACTTGGGAGGCAGAGGCAGGTGGATCTCTGTGAGTTCAAGGCCAGTCTGGTCTACAGAGTGAGTTCCAGAGCAATCAAGGCTACACAATGAAACTCTGTCTCAGGAGGAAAATATTACTTACTTATAAACTACTTATAAACAAGTTTATTGAGGTATCATGCAATTCACACATTATAACTGTTCAGCTCAATGATTTTTACTAAATTTGGTTGTACAGCAGTCACTGTAATCAGTTTTAGGACATTTCCATCACTCCACAGGATCCCTCATGCTCTTTGACATCTTGTCTTCTTTCTGACACACAGTACCAGGAACCACTAACTTTCTGTCTCTATAAACCTTTCTGGGATTTTCTTTCTTTTAATAAATTGATAAGTTGTCATTGTATTTATCCATCAGTTCCAATGTGTAGCTCAAATAAACTCAGAAGAAGTTGTAGTTGGACTTTCTTTCTTTGGGGACCGCCAACCCCCAAATAATGACATGGAGACTTATTACTAATTTTGAAAGTTTGGCCTTTAGCTTAGGATTGTTCCCAACTAGCTCTTATAACTTAACCTCTTTCTATTAATCCATGTCCTGCCACGTAGCTTTTTACCTCTCCTCCATTCCGTTTGTCTGACTCCCTCCCTGTCTCGCTGACTCCTGTGCGAGATTCATCCCCCTGTAGTCCTCTCTCTGCCCAGAAGTCCCGCCTCGTCTCTCCTGCCTAGCTATTGGCCATTAAGCTTTTTGTTAAGCCAATCACAACAATACATCTTCACACAGTGTACAAATATCCTGCAACAAGAAGTTAATCTGTTTTTAGTGTTTGACAAACTCATAGTCTGATTGTCACATGGTCCCCAAAGTCAAGGCACTCCAGACATCTGGGACATCCTGTGGTTATGTTGTTGCAGCTTACAGACAGAGAGACTCTTGGTAAGGGGTGCTAGAAATGGCTTTCAGGATTGGAGCCTGAGCTGCATGGTCTGGGGGAATACTTTAAGAAACAGAGTTTTGCTCTAGATTGGCTCTTGTCAGGAAGCAGGTGTAATTCTTAAGAGTTCTGACATTATTATCCATTGCCATACTTATAAGACAAACCATATGCTACTTAAAAATCTATTCCAATCTGAGGTTGAGTGTTGAAATTTGCCCAGCTGTAAGCAACACATCTGATCTAAACGAAAGCCAGATGAGCCCAAGGCAGCCACTGTGATTGGTTCAAAAACAGCAGCCTACAAGGGATGGTGTCTGTTGATCATTTGTGCTTTGGACAGTGTTGAGAGTTTTGTGTGCTGCTTAGGTATGATTACAGACAGTGTGTTTTGGTCTTGACTCATCAAGGTTAGAGTGACTTTGTCTGATGTCAAAGTGGGATTGGATAGAAGGGAAGAACTTCAAGACCAACTGCCAATCCAGCTCCTCACAGAAGTAGCTGCATTTCTCTCTCAGCAAGATATTACCCAAGTAGCACCTGGGCAGGAAACTCATCAGACATTCAGTCCTGTGTACCACTACAAACTGATGCCTTTTTCTTTGTACTTTTTGAGGGATAAAGTATGTAGATGAATTCAAGGCCTCACACCCCCCGGAAAAAAAATGCTCTACAATTGAGGATCACACCTCAGAAGTCCATGTCTTTTTCTTTCCTTTTATTTTCTTTCCTTTTTTTTTCTTTTTGGTTTGTTGACACAGGGTTTCTCTGTGTAGTCCTGGCTGTCCTGTAGACCAAGATGGCCTTGAACTAAGGAATCCTCCTGCCTCTGTCTCCTGAGTGCTGGGAATTTAAGACATGCACAACTACCACCTGGCCCCATGCCTTTTTCTTGATGCATCTAAAACTATCAGACCACTGAATTAATGCCAACACTCAATCTCAGATTGGGATCGTGTTACAGATTTTTAAATAATTCATCTTATAAGTGAGGCTGTGAGCAGTAACATCAGTATTCTGTTTGCATCCTCCTGTGACCTTAGGAATTCAATCTTTTAAATGAGCTTCAGCAGTATAACATATAATTAATACAATCCCTGTGCACAAATCAATCTATTTCAAAGTGACCACCAAGAAGAAAACAGCAAGTCATTAGGACAGTCTTATCACAATTACACTGTCAGTGTCAGTAAAAACAACACACTCCACCTCATTGTTCAGCAGAATTACAAATTAGAATTTCACTGACACAGAACTATAGAACCAATACAACTAAAATATTTTAAGTTTTTGTTTTATTTTTAATTATGTGTATCTGTGTATGGATGGGGGTATGCAGATGTGAGTACAGGTGCCTGAAGATTGCAGAAGAGGGTGTTGAATTCCCTGGAGCTGGAGTTACAGCAGCTGTGAGTGATCCTCTGCAAGGAAGGTAAGTGCTCTTAACCACTAAGTCATCTCTCTAGTCCCATATAATAATTTAAAGACTGATACACCAAATGTTGACAAGGGCGTAGAACAGAAACATACACTGTGAGTGAGAATGTAACTGTGAATACTGCTAGGGATATAGTTCAATGGTAGGGTGCCTGCCCATCAAGAGGATACACATCTGGAAATTTTGCTGGGCATGCATATTCTACAACTCAGAAATTCTATTCCTCCCTCTAGAAGCTTATTACTTCACCAAAAGATGTATTCACCTAAATAGAACTCAGACGTTCATCTTTAAGGTGCATAAAACACTAGACAGCAAAAGAACAGATTACTACTAAATAATATAAATAATATAATATGAATAAAACATCAGGCTCACCAGCATTGTTGTAAGACAACAAAAACACTCGAGGGCTTATGTAAGGTTCAGAAACAGGCAAACCCAAGCTGTGCAGTCACCTTAAAAATACTTGTATTTACTTACGTGTATGTGTGTATCTGTTCATATCTCTGCATTGGGAACATGCTACATGTATGCAGGTAAGGGAATTAGACCCCTTGGAGCTGGCATTACAGGCAGTTGAAAGCCACCTGAGATGGGTGCTGGGAACCAAGTGCTCTTAACTGCTGAGCCATTTCTCCAGCCCCAGGAAGTTACTACTTGAATCAGGAAGAGTTAGAAAATAGGAGGGTGGGAGGCCTCAGCTGCTGCACTGTTGGTGATGCTTGTGTCTAGACAGACATCTGCCACTCTGCTCAAAGTGAGTAAGATACACCTGTCTTAGGGTTTCTATTGCTGTGAAGAGACACCATGACCACAACAACTCTTATAAAGGAAAATATTTAATTGGGACTGGCTTACAATTTCAGAGGTTTAGTTCATTATCAAAGCAGGAAGTATGGTAACAGGCAGAAATGGTGCTAAAGAGGCAGCTGGGAGTTTCCCATCTGAATCCACAGACAGCAGGAAGAGACTGCCACACTGAGCCTGGCTTTAGCGTCTGAGACCTCAAAGTGACACACTTCCTCCAACAAGGCCCACCTCCTAACAGTGCCACTCCCTATTGGCCTATGTGGGCCATTTTTATTCAAACCACCACACCCTACCTCCCTCCACATGGGACATGGCGGCGTGCAGGCAGACATGGTGCTGGAGAAGGAGCTGAGAGTTATACATCTGGACTGGGGGGCAGCAGGAAGAGAGAGAGAGAGGAGGGGGGGACTGGGTCTGGCTTGGGCATTTGAAACTCCAAAGCTCACCCCCAGGAGCACACTTCCTCCAACAAGGCCATGTGTACTCTAACAAGGATATCACTCCCTAATGACCAAGCATTCAAATAGATGAGCCTATGCGGGCCATTCCTATTCAAACCACCATAATACCTGAGACCACAGCAATACTAATAGATCCATGTCATTCTTTTATAACTGATAAGGAAATTAACATGTGAAATCAGTGTATTGACAAAATCAATATATCTAATATGTACAATGGCACTATAAGTGTATATATCAATTTTGAATATATAGTGTATTTTTATAGTTATGGGTGACAAGACTTGTTGTTGTTGTTGTTGTTTTTGAAACAGGGTTTCTCTGTGTAGCTTTGGAGCCTGTCCTGGATCTTGCTCTGTAAACCAGGCTGGCCTCAAACTCACAGAGATCCGCCTGGCTCTGCCTCCAAGTGCTGGGATTAAAGGCGTGCGCCACCACCGCCCAGCAACAAGACTTTTTGAAACAGTTCTCATGTAGCTCAAGCTGGCCTCAGACTTGGTATGCAGCTGAGCCTCCACATCCTTAGTGCTTAGGTTAAAGGTGTGTGTCACCATCCCTGGTTTATGGGATGCTGGATATCAGACTCAAGGCTCTGTGCACTGTAGGTAAGTCCTCTACTAACTGGGCTACATCCTCAGCCCTGACAAAGTCTTTCACTACAGATTAAAGCCCTTTTATTTTATTGCACTGTATTGTTTTGTGTGTATGTATGTGTGTATGGTGTGCGTGTCTGTGTGCATGTTCAAATGTGTGTGGGAACACATGTGTACATGCCTGTGGAATAAAGGCATGCACCAGCGTGCCTGGCCACCCTCCCTTCCTTCAACCCTGGCTTTTTATGTGGGTGATGGAGTTCAAACTCAGGTCCTTATATGTGCATAGAAAGTACTTTCTTCACTGAGTTCTCATCTAGCTTCCTAAAACCTTTTCAAATAAACTTAAGTTAAGTTGAGTTTTGTCATTTCATAGGCACACACCAACTCTGTTAGAAATGAATGGCATGTGCCATTCATTCATGATCTATGTTTAAGAGAAATGAATGCAACATTCTGGATTGTTTTTCTTGGACTCCTGGCTATGACTGTCAGAAGCTTCACTAGAGTAGCTGCACTATATGAATTTCGCTGGAATAAAATGCCAAGCACAGTTTTCAGAACAGCATCGACAAAGAAAGGCAAAGACAAAGGGCACATAAACCCAGACGCTATTGCCCAACAAAGGCAGTGAGGCTCTTTACCATAGCTGCCACGGAGCATCAGCTGAAAGATCCAATGCATACAAGTCCCCAGAAGAAAAACACTTTGGGGTAGGGGGCTGCGGAGATGGCTCAGGGGTTAAGAGCACTGACAGCTCTTCCAGGGGCCCTGGGTTCAATCCCTAGCACCCACATGGCAGCTCACAACCGTCTGTAATTCCAGTTCTAGGGGACCCAACACTTTTACACAGACATACATTTTTTAGTTTTTTTTTTAAATTTTTAAAAAAGAAAAACACTTCGGAATAATTAGGGGGTAGAATGTTCATAGAAAATCAAATCTCAACTAGGAGATCTAGGAAGTATAAAGGGCAACCATAAAACACTTCCATGGAGTCACAGCACAGCCATGTTTTTCTTGAGCATAATATGTGTGGAATGATTATCACCACTGCATCTTGCTTACCCTCCACAGCTACCACACAAGACTTTTGTAAACCTAACTTTCCTCCCCTTTCTCTTCCCCTTTTCTTCTTCTTAGTGCTGGGCTGAACTAGACCTTTGAGTTCTTCATTTCCCATCCTCATACCTACTGACACAAGAGATGGTTTAGATGACTTTTAATCCTTGAGAGGGTTCTGAAGTTCACTGTGTATGGTGGTTTGAATAGGAATGGCTTCCATGGACTCATATATTTGAATGCTTGGCCATTAGGAAGTGTTGCTACTTAAGAGGGGTTAGGAGGTGTGTCACTGGGGGTGGGCTTTGGGGTTTCAGAAGCCCAAGCCAGACCCAGTGGTTCTTTCTCTGGCTTCCTGCTTTGAATCTGCATTTAGAACTCTCAGCTACCATATCTGCCTGTGTGCTGACATGCTCTCCACCATAACAATAACAAACTAAACCTCTGAAACTGTAAGCGAGCCCCAGTTAAGTGCTTTCCTTTGTAAGGCTCTGCTATGATCACGGTGTCTCTTCACAGCAATAGAACACTGAGACACTGGGCTTAAGTACTGCCATATAGATGAGTGGCTGAACAGCACACTGGAAGACAGTGTGCTGATGTTAGGAGCTGACGTCCACTCAGTCACATTCCACTACTGTTGTGGGCCATCAGAACACAGTGATAAGAGCAGCAATCTCAGTGACTCTTACACTTCAGATAAAGGGGACTGGGCTCCTTTTCAAGTGCTACAAGAAAAAAAAAATGCACAGAAGGCAAAAAGAGAAAAAGTATTCAACAAGCATTCATATAGAGCTTGACTGCAAATAAAAAGTGTATACTTTAAAAAAGACCAATAAGTACGTTTTTAAGATACCAAGAAAGCAAAGTTAAAGTATTGTGCATGTGGCTCAGCTGACAGAAAGAGTGTTTGCCTAGCACTGATGAGGCCCTGAGTTCAGTCCCCAGGCACGCACAAACCGGCATGGTGGCTCACACCTGTAATTCCAGCATTTGGCAAGTGGAGGCAGCAGGATCGGAGGTTCAAGGTCATTCTCATCTACACAGTGAGCTTGAGCCCAGCCTGGGACACATGAGACTGTACCTTAAAAAGAGGGTGAAGGGGGCTGGAGAGATGGCTCAGCAGTTAAGAGCACCTGTTGCTCTTGCAGAGGACCCAGGCTCAATTCCCAGCACACCACATGGTGTCTCACGGCCCTCTGCAACTCCAGTTCCAAAGGAACAATACTCTTTTCTGGCATTCTTGGGCACCAGGCACAGATGCAGGCAAAACACGCACATACATAAAAATGAATATATATTAAAGTTACAAAGTAATCACGTAGTCTGGAGAGATGGCTCGGTTCTTGCAGAGGACATGAGTTTGGTTCTCAGAACCCACATCATATAACTCACAAATGCCTGTAACTCTAGTTCCAGGCAGTCTGATGTTCTTTGGCATTTTCAGGCACCTGCATGCACATGGTGACATAAACTGACAAGACACACACACCCACATCAACTTAAAAACTTAAAACAAAAAGACAATGGCGATATTCAGCCCATTTCACACTGATGAATCCGGCTTCTGGAGGGTGATTCGCATATTCTTTAAATGCTTTATGAAAGCATAATCTGCAAGAATAGTAATTCTAGCTCTCAGGATCTATTCTTGAGAAGTATTTTGAATATGAAAGAAATCTAGCTCTAAGTATCACTTAAATTCACTTAAATGCCCAACATAGAAATTTGCGGAATAAATACGGTACCACAGCCGGCAATGGAATGGTACTCTGCAGGCATTACAAGTACAGTGAGGAGGACTAATAACACGAGATGTGTTTGAAATAACATTGGAAAATGAAAAACTACATCATAGAAGAGCATGCACATTCTGACCCCAGCTTTTGTTCAAATATTGTCAGGGTTGGAAGTATGGTACAATGATCGAGAAATAGCCTAGTGTGTACAAGTTTCTGAACAGCTAACTGTACAGCTAACACACAAACAGAAAAGCAATGGAAGAGAATGAAGACACAAACTGGAAGAAGACATCTGTGAATTTTCTAAACAATAAAGGACTTGTGAAAAAAAAAATATATATATATATATATATATATATATATATATATATATATATAAAGGACTTTAAAACTCTATAGGAATCCAGCACTTAGTAAGCTGAGGCAGGAAGATTGCAAGTTTCGGGCCAGCACACAGGCTATAATGCTACATAGTGAGACCATGTCTTTACAAAAAAGATTAAAGACTTGAACAGATAATTTTTTCAAAAAGGGTGTACAGTAAGTTCAAGAGACGATGATCAGTGTCACTAGATAACAGGAGTGCAAACGAAATCACTGTGAGATACAGAAGAATGTCATAACAACCCACCCGCTCTATAATTTGTATATGCAAATCAAAATAGTTTTAAACCTGATGAGATACCTTTATGCACTTGTTAGAATGCTGACAACCAAGTGATGACAAGGTTGGAAACACCATGATCTCATGTATTGCTGCAGAGAACGTAAAACAGGATGGTAGTTTCTCACAGAGTTGCATATGCACTTACTATGCAACCTGGTAATCTCACTTGTAGGTATTTAAACCCCAGAGAAACTAAAACTTATGCAGGCACAAAAATTTACACCAAAGAGATGTGGCAGCTTTACTCATAACCACCCAAGCGGGAGACAATCAGAATCTCTTTTAAGCTGTAAATAAACTACAGTGTATTAATATAATGCTATTCATTCATATATTCATACAATGCTATATTCATTGTCTTAGTCTGCTTTCTATTGCTGGTATAAAGACCATGACCAAAAGCAACTTGGAGAGGAAAGGGTTTATTTTATTGTATGGCTTACAGGTTAGACTATCATCAGCAGAAGCCAAGACAGGAACCTGGAGGCCGGAACTGAGACCATGGAGGAATAAGTTACTACATTGTCCCCAAGGCTTGCTCAGCCTGCTTTCTAATAATCCCAGGACCACTGCTGAGGGGGTGCTTCACTCCCAGCTGGCTGGGTCCTCCTCTATCAATTAGCAATTAAGAACATGCCTCTCAGATTGCTTTCAGGTCAGTCTGAAGCATTTTCTCAGCAGAGGCTCCTCTTCCCATTTGACTCTAGCTTGTTATCAAGTTGACAACAACAACCAAACACAAAACTACTAGGACATTAGCCAGCAATAAAAAGGATTGACCATTACTGTACACCACATCCTGAAATCTCATATACACTATGGAAAAGAGTGTGGTCCCGGGAGGGTACATACTCTAATCCCAGTCACATGATCTCCCCCTCCCCTCCCAGGACCTCACCATGTAGTCCTGGCCTGCCTGGAACTCTGCATAAGCAGGCTGGGTTCAATTTCATAAAGAACTGCCTGCCTCTGCTTCCCAAGTGCTAGGACTAAAGGCATTCACCACCACAGCTGACAATATGCTAATTTGGTAAACTTGAAACTGTCACGACCAGAGAGCAGATGAGAAGTTCTTGTAATGAGTCTTTCTCTGCCCTGCCAGACAGCTTCCAAATAATGACCAGAGACTTATTATTAATTATGAAAGCTTGGCCTTTAGCTTAGGCTTGTTTTCAATTAGCTTTTATAACTTAAATTAACCCATACTTTTATTAATCTACATTCTACCACATGGCTTTGACCTCTATCCCATTCTGCATGTCTGACTCACTCTGCATCTCTTTAGTGTCTAGATTCATCTCCTACTTCCTCTCTTTGTGCCTGGAAGTCCCACCTATACATCTTGCTTAGTTATTGGCTATTCAGCTTTTTTTTTCTTTTCTTTTCTTTTGGTTTTTCGAGACAGGGTTTCTCTGTGTAGTTTTGGTGCCTGTCCTGGATCTCACTCTGTAGACCAGGCTGGCCTCGAACTCACAGAGACCTACCTGGCTCTACCTCCCAAGTGCTGGAATTAAAAGCGTGTACCACAACCACCCAGCATTACATCATATTTTTAAATGAGCTACATAGATACAATACCTTAAACAAAAGTAGAAACATATATACATATATATGTAAAGTAACAAAAACAACCTTAAATTTGTATCAATATACAAAAATCCATGTCAATGTAAAATATTTGAGATTAATAGTTGCTTTTTAGTTTAAAGAAGATTCAATAATCTACCTTTATCCAATAATTTCTATATCCCCCTTTTTTCTTTTCAGAAAGAGGTCCTTTAATCTAACCTCGCTTGTTTAGTTTCCTCCCTTACCATGACCAGTAACAATTTGCAACCAACTCCCTAAATGATGACAAACACCAAACAATCAAAACCACCACCCCACCTTGGGAATGTGGGCATTGTATTCTTTTTGTTTTTGTTTGTTTGTTTGTTTGTTTCGAGACAGGGTTTCTCTGTGTAGCTTTGCGCCTTTCCTGGAACTCACTCGGTAGCCCAGGCTGGCCTCGAACTCACAGAGATCCGCCTGGCTCTGCCTCCCTAGTGCTGGGATTAAAGGCGTGTGCCACCACCGCCCGGCTTGAGGCATTGTATTCTTAATATTACTTCCTGCTGTCTGAGGGCTACGACATCTTTAGGGGATGTAGATGTATCTTTAAAATATACATATTGGTTTAACTCAGCTTCCTTTACAATCAAATATCTCTCTGCAGTTAAGAATCCCAAAGACAACACAATGCAGATTTTCTGTGTGATATCCATCTTTACGTGGCTTATATTTTATACTACCTTTACTGTCTCTTTAAAGACTTCATTTTTCAAAACTATCTATTTCTTTATATAACTGTATATATTCCTTTTTATCTCTCTTTGAAGCCTACGTACATTTTTACACACATTTTTAAGCATTTAAAGTCTTGTTCCATCTGAATCTGTTTTATTGTGAATCAGTTGTTTTAAACTGCAGCATTCTAAGACTGAAACGGTGCTGTGGCTGCTGGCTCCGCCCACCTCAGCTTCCCAACATGGCAGTGATACATTTACCGTCAGCTCTGGGAGCCTTCATGGGTCTATGCTTCTATCAAAGCAGCGTTTAGCCCAGAAACCTCTTTTTGTTTTGTACTAGCAAAGGCTAAATCCACGAGGCAGCTTAATGTGCCACTTGCAGATGCCTCATTCCCGCCATACTGCAAGTCAAACACGCACGCCAGCAACCCACCATACAGTAGCTCAAGCCCGCAGGCTGCAGCTAACTTGAGAAAGACAACTAGGAAGCTGTTTTAGCTCCGTTTTAGAATCTTCTTTTTATGCTTTCTCAGGTTTTAAGTGGAAATTCCTGCCCCACGTTCTGGCGCCATTTGTGGCTAGAGTTTTCCTGCCTGGCCCACAGTCAGGATAAATCTCTTTCACCTGCCAGCCTGCCAGCCAGCAACCGCCAGGACAAGCAGCATGTAAAGATGCCGGTAAGCCACGAGCCATGTGGCAAGGTATAGATTTATGGAAATGGATAACTTAAGATATAAGGACAGTTAGCAAGAAGCCTGCCACGGCCATACAGTTTATAAGCAATAGAAGTCTATGTGTTTCCTTGGTTGGGTCTGAGCGGCTGTGGGACTGGCAGGTGAAAGAGATTTATCCTGACTGTGGGCCAGGCAGGAAAACTCTAGCCACAAGGGGACCCTGAGAAAATTGAGATATGGTCAAGTCCTGGAGAAACTAGTTGTATTATTTTTTGTTTAGTCTTTGTGTGAAGGGAAAGTGTAGAGCTTATCTGAAGTATTGGCTGGATAGTCTATGAAGTTAGACCCTCTCAACTAGCAGCTTTGAAGTTGTTCTGGATGCAAAATTTTGAGGAAACTGTAACAGAGGCATTCTGTTAGGCTAGATCACCTATACTACTTACTTCATTAGTATCTGGTCCTTTTTTTCTGAAAACACATAAACTTTCAAAGGTAACATACATATCTGCATTAACACAAGTATGAAATATGCAATGTGCACAAGTCAGTTAAAGATGATTTTTTTTTTTTGCTCTATGTTTGAGGAGGTAAAAGGCATCTGTCAACTTTATAAGTCTGTTTGGACTGTATAACCAAACCTCTATCCATGCTACATGAAAGGATGGCATGTAATAATAAGTCATGAGGATTCTGTAGCCGTAAAGATGTACCATGTCTCATCCAGTCTCAGAGCTGTTCCTGTGTTGAGGGATCGGCATATACATACATCACCTGTCCTGTAGTCTTTCCTGGCTTTTCCCCTCATGTCTGCAGATAAGATCCTCAGGAGGTCTCCCCTGATCAAATCTGATCTTTATTAATTTTGAAGAGAACCGTAACTTTATTGTTTCCTATGGAAACAAAGGCGTAACCTCTCCCCCAAAGCAACACATTTTCTGACTTGCATTCTGAAGTTAAGACTTTCTTAAGATATATAGGTTGGTTTAATTTAGTAGTTTCCATAATCCAGTATCTCTCAGCAGCTATTGTTTTTTGTTCATCAGCATTTAAAAAAGTTCAAAATCAACAAAGCACCATACCGGATCCAGACACCCTGTGTATTTCCCATCCTTATGTGGTTTATTCTATTTATATTACTTTACTCATCTTTAAAGACTCTACTTTATTATTTTTAAACTATTTTTCCTATAACTGTCTATACCAATTTTCTTTCTTTCTTTAGTATCCAAGCACATTTTTAAACATACTGTTCCTTTTTTAGAGGTTTTCTGTGTCTGGATTTGGTTTTTACTAAGCGTCTACATCATTCTCTGACTGTGTGAGACAAATCTTAAACTGCCATGTCAGTCACCACGAGGCTCAGCTCAGCACATGGCACTGGCACATGGCGCTGGCAGCTGGCTCTGTATGTCATCAAGCATGGCCCACCTGATAGACTGCAGGACTAGAAACCCACATCCAGTTCCTTGTCCAGAACTTTTCCTAGCTTTCTCAGGTCCTATGCTTGGATATTCAAGCCTCCATGTTGGATGCCATATGTAACGAGTCCCACCAGCCAGCTCCCAAATCATGACCACATTATTATTAATTATGAAAGCTTGGCTTTTAGTTTAGGCTTGTTTTTAACTAGCTCTTACAACTTAAATTAACCTATATTTTTACTAATCTATGTTCTACCATGAGTTCTCACTGACAGATATAACTATAAAGGGACATCTGTGGGGACTTTTTTGGTGGGGTAGAGGTGATAGTACTGTTATTATGTAAGCAGATGTGGGTAGGTGAAATAATAATCTTTGCATGTGTTAAGACTTGGACAAAGACATTTTTAAGCTGGCCATGGAGGTACTGGCCTTATTTATAATCCCAGCACTTGGGATGCTAAAGCAAGATCATGAGTTCAAGAGCAGCTATACCACATAAGGAGACTGTCTCAAAAAAATTATATATATATATTAAAAAAAGACTGGAAGAAAATATGCATGAAAATATTCACAGAGGATTTTTTGGAGGGGCCTCTGCTGGGGATCAAGTGCAGAGCCTTGTGCATGCCAGGCAAGTGTTCTACCACTCAGCTACACATGCAGCCATGACAGAGTTATTTCTGTGTAGTCAAATGAAGGTGATTTCCTCTCTGCTGAAAATATGAACATAACCTTCCCATGTAAAGATATTTTATATAGATAGCTAATATGCATGCCTTTTTGTATATGTGCACATGCAAGTATATCTTGTCATAGGAAACTTGAGTGATGCCTGGGATTTTATCAGTTCAGCTTTTCCAAACAATAGAGTATCTCTGCATTATTGAAAAAATATCTTCTGGGAAGGTTGTTTCTTTTACAGTTATAAGGACCACAGAGCTATCATCTCTAGACATCTCATGCTTTGCTGTGGGCCAGAGTGTAGAGGACACCAGTCCTGGCTGCATCACCGGGGTTGTCCTCAGCATCCATCTACCGCGCAGGCGTGATGATGCAATGGAACACCAAGTACCTGCTTCTCTTCCTCTCGGCCCCACATGGAGTTAACACTCTCATCAACTATTAAGCACCAGGAGGCTGCCAGAGGCCCCAGTGGCACTGGCCTATTTGATTTCACTTGGTGAACGAAATCAAAGTTATGCTAGATGCAATAGACAAATTGTTGAACTCGGAGACCTAGAGGGAAGCACTTAAGCCAAATTTATCGGGCTTATTTCACTATCACTTCAGCTTTCATGACTGAAGTCTGAGATTCTGGGGGTAAACCTCTCCTGGAGAACAGCTACCCCGGCTACCACTCACTTTCAGGGTCCCAGCCTCCTCCTGTTCCAGTCAGGACCACCAGCAGAAAGGGAGACCACAGGGACTGGACAGGCCGATGATGCTTTCAACAGAAGCACAGTTAATACCAGACCTCTGACTACAATTTGGCAGTTTGGCAGTGAGCAACTGGTCTGTGCTCCAGAGGGCAAAGCTATTATCACATGAGGCTCTGGGAGGGGATTGCCTTGGTTCTCAATAACAGTTCTGGAACTCAAATTGAAACCAGTTTTGTGTGCTGACCTCCACCGTTACCCAAACAGTCACATATGTAAATGCACAGAAAGTGGGATGAACACTTAGTGAAAACAGTTAAGACTGGAGGCAGGGAGTCCTAAGTTCATCAGAAATCTTAAGGTTTTTTTATATTTTTAAAATTACATCCATGTGTAATGTAGGGGTTGGGCACACGGGCCCCTGACAGGTTTGTAGAGCTCAAAGGACAACTTGCAGGAGTAGTTCTCTTCTTCCATCATGTGACTTTGAGGGCTGGTGATGGAACTCATCAGGCTTGCTGGCAGTTACCTCTACCCACCAAGCTATCAGCTGCCTGCGGTGTCTTGGGCCCATCCCGAGCTGGGTATTTATAAACAACAGTATATATGACTCACCATTCTTGCAACTGGGCGGTCCAGAACAGGTGTCAGTCATCTGTGCAGGGTCTCCATGTTCTGCTATATCATGACAGAAGAGAAAGAAAATGAGACAGGGAAGGAAGAGAGGGGTCCACTCCCCCAATATAACCCACGCCAGGCATAAAGAATAGAGGTCTCGTGATTCAATTGCCCCTTAAATAGTCTACCTCTTAATTCTGTTACAAAAGCAACTCCTTTTCAGCATGTGCTAGTGGAGACATTAAAGCCATAACATATTCAGACAGATTTTACAGGGGTCCCAGGGATGCGGGTACATGTGGTTTATGAGCTGCTGTCCTTAGGAAACAAACTTGTGGAGGAGGAGAAGTGGGGCACAAAGTCCAGTGAGTGGGGGTCTCCGGCAAAGCACAGCAACAACCTTTGTCTTAGTTACTTTTCTACTGCTGTGATGAGACACCATGACCAGGACAACCTAGCGAATACTCGGGGTTTACAGTTTCAGAGGGTCGGAGTCCATGACAGGGAGCATGGCAGCAGGGAGGCAGGCCTGCACTGGAGCAGAAGCTGAGAGTTCATGTCTGGATCTACAAACAGAAAGAAGCAGAGAACACACTGGAAATGGCTCAATCTTTTGAAACCTCAAAGCCCACCTTCAGTGACCTCCTCCAACAAGGCCACACCTCCTACTCCCTTCCCAAACAATCTCATTACATGGAGACCAAATGCCCAAAAATATGAGCCTATGGGGGCCATTCTCATTCAAACCACCACAACATGGTGGCACGTACCTTTAATCCCAGCACTTGGAAGGCTGAGGCAGGTGAATCTCTGTGTTTGAGGCCAGCCTGGTCTACCTAGTGAGTTCCAGGCCAGCCAGAGTTACACAGTGAGGCACTGTCTTAAAAAAACAAACACACAAAACAAACGAGCAGTTCCCTAGGAAGAGCACTGAATGGGGAAGGCAGCTTGAGATTTGGGAAAGAAGCGTATGAAATGATGCAGCTGGACGTGATGGTCTAGTGGTGCCCAAACGGTTGTCAGGTGGGATTAATCTGGGGTAGAAAAAGCCCATTCTTCCTGCTGAGTAAATGCAGAGTAGAAACATCTAGAAACAGGAAGAGATCTGGAAAGGAACCCGTGGAGAATCTGGAGACAGGAAGCCAGCTGGGACCAATGCAGGTAGGATATAGATTCAGAGCAATCCCCACCCAGGTCATGTCCAGATTTTAGGTAAAGGATCAGGAGAGGCTACAAGGCTGCCTGAGAAAGAACCTTGTGAGTCCTCCAAAGGCAGGTGGCAGCATTTCCTGAGTAGAAAGCACCATAAAGGGACAAGCTTAGGCTTCAAGAGCTCCTGTTGAGGAGAGGTGAGGTGAAGACACAGTTAGTTGTCTTTGAGGAAGCCAGGCAGGATGATGGTAAGTCAGCATAACAAAGTTGTTCAAATCCTAAATGGTCTTATAATAAAATAAACTCAGAGCCAGATAATGGGGTGAAAGCTGAAAGATCAGAGAAGCAGAGCAAGCCACAGCCAACCTCACCTTGCCAACTCCTCAGCTGATTCTGTTTTCATGAATCCTCAGAATGAAAGCCTCTGAGTCCTCACCGGAAAGGGTCTCAGCTGAACTGCCTTAGTTCCTGTTTCCTCATACCTTATATACCTTTCTCCGCCCTGCCGTCACTTCCTGGGATTAAAGGCGTGTGCCACCACTGCCTGGCTCTGTTTCCAGTGTGACCTTGAACTCACACTGCCTCCTGAGTGATAGGATTAAGGGTGTGTGCCATGACTGGTCTTTATGTCTAATCTAGTGACTGGCTCTGTCCTCTGATCCTCAGGCAAGTTTATTAGGGTATACAATATATCACCACATTTTCCCTTTTTTGTCTAAAATAATAAAAGAAGGTTATAACTAATATAAGAAAAACTATATACAATATATACAATCAAGAGTTACATTAACAATGTCCAGTCCATAAACATTTGACAAATTCAGAGAAAATACTCCATTATCTATCCTATTTTTGTGAGTCCAAAGTTTTGTACCTAATTCACTTTCTATCCTAACTTGTATTACCAACCAAAAATATCTTTCAATATCTTTCAATCTTATACACTTTACACCTCTTCAGTGAGTAACAAGGAAAACTATAACTATCTAATCTTCAACTCCCTCAGAGACCCAAGAAGGAAATAACATTACCTAAGTAAACAAAAAGTACAAACAAGCGACTTCCAAGAAATGTGAGAAATGACAGAAACAGCTGGCTGCCTGGACAGTCACCCAAGATTTCTCTGCAATATTGGGGCATCCATCTTAGGCCTATAGGCCTAGCATACCTGACAGACTCATCTGTGAAGCAGGATATTATGAAGGGCCTGTCTTGGCAAGGACCGGCAGTCCTTTGTGTCCCCCTTGTCCATTTGGACAGCATACTGTCAGCAGTCGAGGTAAGGGCATTTTCTTGCCCAGTGGCTAACTTGCCACAAAGAAAGTTAACTCCATGTGGAGTTTCTTCAATGCCCATCATCTTCTCTGAAGTAGATTGGTGCTGCCAGGAGCAGATGTGTCTCATAGTCATAAAAAAAGAAAAAAATATATGTAGCTTCAAACTCACAGAGATCCTCCTGACTCTGCCTCCTGAGTGCTGGGATTAAAGACGTGTGCCACCACCGGGTGGAGCCAGGCGGATCTCTGTGAGTTCGAGGCCAGCCTGGGCTACAGAGTGAGTTCCAGGAAAGGCGCAAAACTACACAGAGAAACTCTGTCTCAAAAAACCAAACAACAAACAAACAAACAAAAAAAAACCCCAAAAAATCATCTTAAATTCCATATTCTGTAGATCTCTATCTAAAATATATTTCTGTTTAACCTTGAAAACATACCTAACCTGTCTATAAGTTTGATTATAATAGGTGATGAATACTAACTTATATTTCTTTATATCCTAATTAGTTGGTAATAATAACTTTCAAGGACTAGCAATTTGTATTACATTGTTAAATGAGCTATATAGGTACAACACCTTGAACAAGATTAGAAATATATGTACAGTATTTTCTAACAAAATTAATCTCAAATTTGTATCAATATACAAAGTTTGTATACAATATACAAAAATCCAATCTAATGTAAAATATTTAAAACCAATAGTTGCTTTTAAAAAGTAGATTCAATAATCTACCTTTTATCTTATATCTATATTCCTGTTTTTTTCCTTTTCAGGGTAGATTCAGTAATCTACCCTGTTATCCTATCATATCTGTATCTTTTTTTTTCAGAGTAGATTCAGTAATCTACCCTTTATCCATCATTTCCATCATTTCTATCTTTTTTTCAGCATAGATTCAATAATCTACCTTTTATCTTATCATATCTATATCCTCTGTTTTTCTTCTCAGAGCAGATTCAATAATCTACCTTTTATCTTATATCTATATCTTCTTTTTTTTCCCTTTTTTTCAAACAAAAACCCTAAATCTAATCTCATTTGTTTAGCCTTTTTCCTGACTATTAACAATAACAACTTGTAACCAATCATCATAAACAATGACAATTATCCATAACCCACTGAACAACCAAAAACCACCCATCCCACCTCTTGGGAATGTGGGCATCGTGTTCTTAAAATTACTTCCTGCTGTCTGGGGTTGAAGGCATCTTTAGGGAATCCTGAAAAGAAAATGTTTGGGTTAATTGTCAAGTCCCAGGACAGATAGCTATATCATTTGTCCAGTCTCTAGATAATGGGAAAGTGCAGGGCTTGTCTCAAGTCCTTGCTTGAGTAGTCTGTGAGGTTGGAACATCTCAGCTAGCCATCTCAAAATTATCCTGAGCAGTTTGTAGTCCAAAGTTGATCTTTGGGTGGTGGTTGTCAGCTTAATGGCATTATAATTGTCCTGATGGAATCGCCATTGTGGGATCCGCCCATCATCTTTTTGGAGACTTCAAAGTCGCTGTTAGGTGTGGTCATGGTTCACTGCAGAAAATCTTTTTCATGGGAAATTTTTTCTGGATGATTTGTCCTTTTTCTTCAGATGTCTCATTTGTCCAGTGTTCTTCAGATTCTTTAGCCTTCATTCTTCTGAAAGACAAAAACAAAACCTTTCCCCAACCCTAACTTTGGGAAGTTTCCAATCTAATCTTTATCAATTTTGATTTATGGTTTCTACTTAAATTTTGTTTTATTTTCTAAAACTGTTCTATTATCCAGAGCAGTATGGTTTCTTACAATAGGCATTAGGTTCTTTAATTGTTCTGGGAAGGGGTTTCTTCCATGATAGCAGGAAAGGGATGAACCAAATTTGTCATGGCAGCCTGGGAGAGGCCCCTCAGTGAGTTTCCTGATGGCAAAGGCAAAGGATTACCTTGTCTGTCCCTTGTTGATCTACATTCATTATAGTCCAATGTCTGCCTTTGCCACACCTTCTGCATAATCTAGAAGGGAAGGGTGTTCTGTTGCCATTGTTCCTTGAAAAAACATTGTTTCTAGGAATGCCCTGTTTACAGTCCCTTTTTAGGTGACCTTGTTTACCACAAGTGAAACATCTGACATTACTATTTTTCTTCAAACCTCTGGAAATCACCTCTCCTAATGAAGTATCATCATGGTCATGACATTCAATATTCATGGACATTCCTCCAAGGTGCTGATCTTGCCTTTAACGGCCTAATTATCCTTTTGCATTGTGCATTAACATTTTCAAAAGCCAGAGGTTCAATTATTATCTGTCTAGCTTCTGAATTTGGTGTCATTCTATTTACTGCTGAAGACAGCCTTTGTAAGAAATCAGTGATAGGTTCTTTTGAGCCCTGTATAACTTTCGTAAGTGACTCAATTTTCTTTCCTACTTCTTCAGTTCTGTCCTAAGCATTCAAAGATGTCATGCAGCATAAAGCCAGGGTGTGGTCATCATATAGAGATTATCTTTCTACATTAGCATAATTTCCCTCTCCAAGACGTCGATCTTGGGAGATTTCCATACCTCTAGCCCTTCTTTGTTGTTCAATGGTCTTAGCCTCATCTTTCCACCAGGTCCTCCACTGTAATTGGGGACCGTTTTAACATCTGCTTCACAAATGGGGAACGCATACCACAGGACACTATAGCTTCTCTGAATCTCCTCAAATCTAACATTTGCACAGGAGTCCAGTCAGCTCTTACACAGCCTTGAGGATATCCATCACTGGGTAGTTCCTATAAGGTTACTGGATAGATTAAGGTTGGCTGTTTGAAAGCCTTAAGATGTTTCTCTGTAACCGTATAATGCAATGCTGAGATTGGTTCACCTTTAAATTCTGTTCTAGCTCTGAGTGTGTCTACTTAGCAATGGAGATAGACAGTCATCACTGGATGGGTTGACCAGCCCAATGACTCTATTGAATCATTTTCTGTCCCACTGAAAATGACCTTTGCTCACTTGATGGAAGCAGTGACTAGTAATGTTGATACGTAGGTGGCACTGCCTGTCCTGGAAACAGCCAACCCAATTCAAAAAGGTGTTTTCAGAAAGTACTTCATAGTTTTGTCAGGCTTAAGTGGACTCATTAATGTAGTGTGAGCAACAAACAGTAATTATGACATTTTACACTCGAGTCCTTCACTATACAACATTTAAAGAATGCTTCTTCAAACATAATACAATTGTCATAAGCACCTACAGTAAAGAGTGGTCTGCCCTCACACAGGAAACCACTCTTAGAAGTTTCAAGTCTCTTCATTGCCTTCTTGCAAATGTGGTCCTCACGAAAACGTGCTCAAGCACGGAAACAACATGGTGACCGCTAAGAAGGCAGGCGCTCTGAGCCCTGGGGTACGGTTTACTGGGGTCCATGACGTCCCAAAGGTGCTCTCTGCACTTGATACAACAACAATGCTTTTAAAAGCGCTATTTTCGCCGGGCGGTGGTGGCACACGCCTTTAATCCCAGCACTCGGGAGGCAGAGCCAGGCGGATCTCTGTGAGTTCGAGGCCAGCCTGGTCTCCCAAGTGAGCTCCAGGAAAGTCTCAAAGCTACACAGAGAAACCCTGTCTCGAAAAACCAAAAAAAAAAAAAAAAAAAAATTCCAGAATAAACTTTGTTATTCTATGCTATGCATTTTTTATTTAGCTAAAAGGTTTTGCTATGCTGCAGGCCGACTCTCTCACTCTCCCCCTCTGCCCCCTCCCTCCACCCACCACAAGACACTGTCTCCTGTCGCTCAGGCTGGCCTTAAGTTTACTCAGTAGCTGAGGATTTCTTTGAACTCCTGATCCACCTGTCTCACCCTCCTGAGTGCTGGAATTATGGGCCTGTACCATCTTGCACAGCCTGACTTCCCTTCTGATAGGTTTCAAACTCAGGACAAATGGCTGAGGTACTTATTGAACATATCAAAGGGGACCTGGCTGCCAGGTCCCTCTGGCATCCCTCAGTCCCCACCCATTACAGGGTCGTTCTGGCTGGCATACCGCACCTCCTACCCTAAACTTCTCCAGCCCATGGGCTGGGCAGCCCTTCCCTATATAATCCAACCATTTTGGTTACCTGGCTTTTTTGTCTACTCTCTTTTGGGCCCCCTGGCTGCTGCTCCTAGTTCCCCTCTCTCCCCTCTCTCTTCCCCCCCACTTCCTCTCCTCACATGGCTCAGGGTCCGGTCCACTCCAGACTCTCCAAGATCAGATGTCCCTGCCTCTGGCTGTGCTCTCCCACATATCTATAATAAACTTTCTCTTCCCCACACCTAGGAGCAGTCATATCTTTCCTTCTGTGTTGTTTCCAGGCACTGACCATTAGAGTTGTGTCTAGGAAAGGCGAGCCTTTTGAACAGTGTCACAAAGGATCAGGTGAACAGGCTTGGGTTGACGCAGATTAGCCACCCAGCTGTCAGAGCCAGTGTTTGCTTATGGTTAGGAAATCTCTTATTGACTTAGACATTCTGGGTTTTTTTGTTTTGTTTTGTTTTTTGTTTTTTCCATTTGCCACCTGTTGGCGGGTGGCTTTTATGACTGACCTCAAATTCCTTATTTTACACATTAACTTACATTTCACAGTTGATATTTGATGAAGGAAATTGAGCTGTTCTTCCTCTTGATCAAGAGCAGCAGCTCTTGAGGGTAAATGGAGCTGTGTGATAATCCTGAGCCGACAGAATCAGTGGAGAATAAGCTCTGAAAAGGCAAGAAATTACCCAAAATTAGATCAAGCCAAAGCTGCAGTTAGGTAAATCCAGTTGCTAAACTGCCTCCAGCAAGCCAAGCATAGGATAGAACTATGTTCTAGAAAATTAAAAACAAAAAGCAAAGCTTTTGCAACAGGCAAGTGTAGCCAATTTCTAAGGTTTCTAAGCTCCCTTTTCACTTTTCTTGATTACTTTTCCAGTTTGGAAGAGGACATGACAAAGTTCGGGAGAAGCTAATTCAGGGCACAGGAAAGGACGACCCAGTTTTAAAAACTGTCCTCCTAAATAAACAGATGTCACTTTAAGACCACTAAATGATATCTGAGAAATTAGTGACTTTATTCCAGGACATAATGGGCAGATATGTTCCCAAAACTAACAATTCGTTCTGGATGCCCTACTTTTTTATTGCAGCTTCAGGACCTCAGCAGAAAGCTCAAGCATCCTGGGGATTAAGCTTCCCCAAGCAAAGGGCAATAAAGCAAGCAATTGGAACTAGAGCAGCTATGGGGTAGAGGTCTCACAGGTTACCGGAATTCCCTCTTCAGGACTATGAGATCAGCCCATTTGGAGAACTTTGTCTAGTTATCTGATGCCTGTTGGGGAAATTTATGAGATTGGACTCCATGTTTACATATATACTGAAACAGGGTCTCACATAGCCCAGGCTAGTCTCCAGCTTACTATGTAATCCAGGCTCCCAGGCTGACCCTTAACTACTGGCTCTTCTGCATTATACGTTGGCTTCATCTTGACAACTGGATCCTAATGAGATACAATACTTGTGGTGTGTCCTAGGTGGTTTTCCGCTGCTGATAAACAATAACCAAAACCAACTCAGGGAGGAAGGGTTTGTTTGGCTTAACATGTCTTGATCACAGTTGATCATTAAGGGAAGTTGGGGCAAGAACACAAGCAGGAGCAGGACAGAAATCGTGGAGACACAGTGCTCACTAATTTGTCCCCAGCCCCCTGGCTTGCTCTGTTACCTTTCTTATACAGCCCAGGACTGCCTGCCCAGGGGTGGTGCCACCTACTGTGGGCTGGGCCCCACCACATTATTCATGAATTAAGATTCCTCAGATCTGATGGAGGCAATCCCTCAACTGAGATCCCTCTTTCCAGATGACTGGAGCTTTGTCAAATTAGAAAAAAACCCTAACCATCACATAATGCCCCAGCACTGAGGGAAAGGAGGCAGGAGGACCAATGAGGCTTGGAGGCTTACAGCCTAACAACAACAAAAACCCACCAGCTCTGGGTTCAATGAGAGATCCTGCCTCAAAGAAAAAAAGGCACGGAGTGATACAAGAGGGAACTTGATGCTACCCTCTGACCTCCCTGTGGACTCAGAATGCACACTGGCACACACAAGTGCACATACCACCCCCACCCCCCACACACATAAAAACTGAGTTTTGCTGTGATTACAACTGTGTGACAATCACAGGTATAAATGAACAACGGCCCCATATGGAGGCATCTGATTTTTGGTGAGGATGTTTAAAACAGCTTACACTAGTTTTGCTTTAATTTTCTTATAGTTGGAGGAAGGGGGAGAAGTAAGCTGTATTTCTGCAGCATTACAGAGGGTCCTTGAGGTAAGTGACTAAATATCACTTTAGGAAACCAGGCTGGCATTTTCCCACAGGGGTCCAGAATGACCACTTCCTCTAGAGGGCCTGGCCCCATTCTGGGAAATGAATGGAGCTGAGAGCTTTTGGAATTCAAGCAAGTAACCCCTCAGGATGTCCTTTCTGGAGCCAGAACATTATTTGGGTGGGAACAGACATCCCTTAGTTACCAGCTAGGACTGTAGCATTTCTGTACTTAAATAAGTGGGCCAGCTGTAACAGTCCGATAAGTGGGTAGAAGCCCAGATTAAGGAGAACCCTGACAGGAATGAGAGCAGGCTTGCAAAAGTGCTGCTTGCTATGATGAGTCCCACGTGGGAGTAGCTCCATAAGGGCTGGCATGGCAACAGACACATTTCTGCACACCTTCATCTGTGTGACCAGCATAGGACACAGCCTAGAGGCTCCCCAGAACAGGATGGAAGCAGGGCCTGACCACAGTCCCCACTGGGACGTTGGCACAGATGGTATCTTCAGTTCCTCATCCTCTTCCTCCTTCCCACTTCTGCCTACCAGTGGAGCCCTCTGGCCTTGGGGACAGAGAAAGGATGTGGTAGTTTGATATGGGAGGTATATTCAATCCCTACATGCCTTTTAGTGTCCGTATTTTACTGCTATACAACACCTGTAGAAATACATGTCTGTCCACAGAGGGCAGGATCCAAGACTTCAGAACTCGCTGGTGAGAATGCCAGGCACCCTGAAAACCGAACACAGTATTGCCCTCATTTCAAATGTGAGAAGGCCTAAACTCCAAGAGAACAAGTGTTTTCCTCAGCTTGCTAAGTCGTTGCTTTTTTATAAATATATTTTTGGGTCTAGTTTGACTTACTGCATAAACTAGGTACCTGTTTCTAGTTTGTTAAGAATGTGATATAAAAATGGGGGCATGGTAAACAGGAAAGGTTTAAATGAAGATGGGGGAACAGGAAAGGTTTAAATGAAGATGAGGGGGGTAGAGAGTTAACTAAAACTAAGGATATATGGGAAAAAGGCTCCTAGAAACCCACTACTTGGCAAGGGATGATAGCGCACTACTTTTAATCCCAGGATCAGGAGGCAGAGGCAGGCAGACCTCTGAGTTTGAGGCCAGCCTGGTCTACGGAGCATTCTAGGTCAGCCAATGATACATATTAAGACCTTATCTTTTTTAAAAAAAAATCTTACGAAGTAGTAGTTTTTTTCTCCTTTTAACTAAAATATTTAACTTTAGAAAGGTTTAATAGTAGTATCTTGCATGGGGTGGATAATGCTATTCCCAGAAAACAGGTTTTTAGATGGAAATCCTAGTGCTAGGTGTGATTAACCTCCCTATGAGCTGTCTCAGAGGCCCCCAGTCAATACAGGCTGGCATTGCCTTTGACTTGTGCACCAGAACCAAATGGTAAGACGGACTGCTAGAGATGCCACACACCAGGTCTACAGGACATAGACAAATCAAGCTGAAACTGAGCTGGAAGCTTCTCTGTTGGCTAGCTTTTGGAGTGCTGGAAGGTGCTAACAGGCCATTGGGGAAGAAATGCCGTCAATGATTTTACTCAGCTGGGTTCAAATCCCTGTCCGGGTGCCAGAATAAAGTAGTCTGGGGGAGGCCAGCTCCCGAGAACTGCTCCAGGGTTGTGAAATAGAAGACCTCAGAGTAGCTAGGGCTTTAGGAAACTTTTTTTTTCCACTAACAAGAGTTTTATTAAGATGAGGAGAGAAGGATAGATGTGATCAGGCCTGCTGAAAGGACACATGTGTCTGTAGCTAGAGTTTTCCTGCCTGGCCCACAGTCAGGATAAATCTCTTTCACCTGCCAGTCCCACAGCCGCTCAGACCCAACCAAGGAAACACAGAGACTTCTATTGCTTATAAACTGTATGGCCATGGCAGGCTTCTTGCTAACTGTCCTTATATCTTAAGTTATCCATTTCCATAAATCTATACCTTGCCACATGGCTCGTGGCTTACCGGCATCTTTACATGCTGCTTGTCCTGGCGGTTGCTGGCTGGCAGACAGGCTCCTTCTGCCTTCCTGCTCTTTTAATTCTCTCTGTTAGTCCCGCCTACTTCCTGCCTAGCCACTGGCCAATCAGTGCTTTATTAGCAACACATTTGCCATACAGAATATCCCACAGCATGTGTCTTTAGGAAACTTTTTTATCTGAGGGTATTTAGAAAAACGTTTCTATCTATCTGACAGGTAAATAAAGAAACACACACACTTTCTGGTGGTAACTTTCTCTTTTACTTCATCTTAAAAAAATCCTCTCTGAAAATTTCTCTTACTCTTTTACCTCTTTTGCACAGCTACATCTCTTTTCTATACCGCCTCATCTTCCTTGTCTCCACAGTTACAAATCTCCACACAGCCACAGCTATACATTTCATTTACATAGCTTTCTCACCACACAGCCACACCTCTTCCTGCACACAAATATATTTCTATACACAGTTACATCTCTTTTCTTTATAGCTACATAAGCTCTCTCTTCTACAAAGCTACTCATCTTCTACCCAGCTCCCTCTGCACACATCTTCTGCTCTCACAGCACACACACACACACACACACACACACACACACACTTTCACCTCTGTAAGATGAACCTTAAAAGGTCTTATTAATAAAAAAAAAAAAAAAAAAAAAACCAGAGCCAGATATTGGGGTAAAAACTGAGAGATCAGGAAAGCAGAAAGAAGCCAGCCAGGTTCTTACCTCTAGAAATCCTCAGCCCAAGAGAGCCACTTCCTGCATACTCACGCCTATATCCTTTCTGTCCCTGCCATCTTACTTCCTCTTCCTGCCCAGCTCTATCACTTCCTGTCTGCCTGTACAGACCTCCAGACCTCTATAGTTAACTAGTGCTGGGATTAAAGGCATGTGCCACCACAACTGGCTCTGTTCCCAGTGTGGCCTTGAACTCACAGAGATCCTGATGGATCTCTGCCTCCTGAATGCTAGGATTAAAGGCGCATGCTACCACTGCCTGACTTCTACATTTAATATAGTGGCTGGCCTTTTCCTCTGATCTTCAGGTAAGCTTTATTGGGGTGCACAAATAAAATATCACTACAAACCTCTGCCCAGCTCTTTACACAGACATACATCTCAGAATCTCTTTCTGAAAACCTCTCTTTCTCTCTCTCCTGTCTAGCTACTCATCCTTTCTCCTCAGCTCCCTCTGCACACCCACACATGTTATATAAAGCCACGAGAGTCTGTTAAAGGATCTCAAGAATTTATTAAAATATAAAATGGGGATAATACACTCACTGATACAGAATAAGGAAGACGCAGCTGCTGATCCGGTAGCCGAGTCCTGCTGTCCTGCCCGGGGAGCTGAGGACCAACCACAAGCTGCACCACCCAAGAGAGTGCTCAACTCCTCTCTCTAAGCTCTTAAGGGGTCACATATGCAGACAAAACCATGCCCTAGGGCTTGTACCCCAAAGCCATTGGCTGAATGGAGTGAATTCTCACAATACACACACATCCACACACTCTCTCATTCTTCCTACTTGCTTCTCAGACAAACTCTGCACAATTATTTGTTACATTTTCAGGGTCAGACCCATTCTCATAACACATGATAAGTCACACAGTTTTTCTCAGGCTAGGAAGGTCATGCTGACCCACCAGTGAGTAATGCTTGGCTAAGCATGTAGCTCTAAGCTGGTGAGGGTTCCCAGACAGAAAGTAAACACTTGGCTGAACTTTGAGTCTGCAACATAAACTGAGGCTGGGACTATGTGCAAAAAGTCAATTACTGCAGGGGTTTATGTCTACCAAGGTTGCTTCAGTTCTGACCTTGATTCAGCAACAAACACCTGGAACTTATCTTTGTGTATTCTCTATAGGAGCAGCCAGTCTGTTTTGAATTTGTTCTGAAGTCCAAAATTAGCTGTCTTTGTGACTGAGAATACTGTTACTTTCCTGTATCAGAATTATTATTATTAGAATTACACAGCTTAAACAGCAATCATCTTCCTGACCATCCACAGCAGTATGTGTGCCCAAAGATGTAAAACACACACCAGTGGGCTGTGGCAGGACCCCACAGCTGTTCTTTTTTGGGAGGTGAGTGGCGGCACAAGAGAAAGTTACAGACAGAAAACAACCAGTTTCCACAGACAGTGACCCCACGGATTCTGCCTACTAGGGCTCCCAACAGAATTATTCACCTGAGGGGTCGACTTGTTAAATACTCATTGTCACCTGCTGTATACCCCCACAGCCTCCTGTGGTCTACCCCCTTGAGAAGATCTGTTTGTATCTCTGTTAAAAAGTCCCATCTATTTCATGTGTATGGATAAAAATGTGTGAACAATGTAGCCACGGTATGCTTGTTTTTTGACTGGTTTTGAATGTCCGAATTAATGTGTCCTGTGTGTGTGTCCTGCTAACAGCACAGTTATGCTCACTAGTTGTTTAGGCTCAGATTTTGTAATGACAGAAAAAGTTATTTTATGCTGTTCTATCTTATTATAAAAAAAAAAAACCAGCTAAGAAATTAGGCATGGTTTAAAATCTGTAAGGCTTGTGACTCAGAAACTGCCATGAAGAACATCACACGGTCTTCTACTACTCTAAGTATAGCCAGCCACATGAACAGGCACCATTTGGATAAGATCAGAGACAGAGGTCATATGACTTCACCACCATCTTTAGTGAGGGTGACCACATGGTCTGCCATCACCTTACAATGCAGGGGCAGTCACCATCTTAGCTAAGGTTAAAGAGAGAGTCATATGATTTCACTGCCATCTTTAGTGAGAGTGACCACATGGACTGGCCCCAACAGGAGACATTAGGTTGTGGCGAGCCACAAGAATATGATACAGGGAGTCCAGCTGTATATAATAAGCTATACCTTGACTGACCAAGAGTCCTTCAAGTGGGAAGCCATTTATCAAAGAATATTTGGTGTTAATGAGCTTTAATATTCAGTTGCTCCTCGTTATGATTTTCTTGTGCTCATAATTCCCACAGAACGTGTATGTGTGAGCATCCTGCTCAGGCCAGTACCTGGATAAGGTCCATAGGCAGGGCCTGATGCCTCTGAGCTCCCTGCTCCCTTTTTAGCATTTGAATTGGGTATCTGCCTTTTGCAAATTCCCCCTATAGCTATGACCAGCCCCAAACAAAGCACTGAAGGACTAGCAGGGGACAGAATAGTGGAGACCATACCTTCCTTGCCTTCAGGCCTAGTGGTATTTCAGAGCAACTGACTGAGAACAAAGGAGGTTTTTGCATATGGGGTGGGGTGAAAGGTGGAGCAGGATTCCTGGGAGACAGAACCGCATGGCCAGAGAGAAGAGAGGAAGACAGAGATTCTGTAGAGGGTAAGGCAGATCTCCTGTAGAGTTTTCTGAGAGCCAGGAATAAGGAGCTAGGAAGGAGAGATGGAGGATGAAGGAACAGAGGATGAAGATGAGGTCAAAGATGAGGATAGGAAAAATAGGCACAGAGAGGAGCTGAGTGTGAGGATGGAGCTGAAGCTGTATAGATAGAATTTTGTCACAGAGGAGTGAAGTGAATGGACAGAGCTTGGTGTACTTAGATTCCCCCCCCCCCCAAAACAGTTCTTGCCATTCGTAACTTCTCTTCTGGGCCCCCTGGGAAGAATATTATTAAGGCTGGTACATTAATAATATTTGAGATTATGTCTCCAAGTTGCTTTTGGATTAGGATAGATTTCTGTGTGATAATTCCTGTCTTGTCCTAAAAACAAGGTTTATAAAAGATAGAATTTAAAACAACGCTGGTTTACTGAGGTATTAAAGCTGCACCTCCACGCATTCTTGTACAGGGATGTATTTTGCTGAACAGTCAGATTTTATAGCATAAGAGTAAACCCTCAATATTAACTTTAAAAAACACTAAATTAAAATTAAAATTTAATTTTTTACAATATTAAATATTAAATCTTGGTTATTAAAACTTGGTTTTGCCTTATGATTATATCTTAGGACCACAACTGAAAATTAGAAACTGAATCTTCTTGCTTTTACCAACATTGGTAAGCTGTAACTAATTGGAATACTGTATGTCCAGATTTAGCTCATTAGTTAAATAATAGTTGTCTAATTCAGATATACCTAACAGATAATTGTACCCTGATCCTCAAAAGCTTCAGGGACCTGAGAATATGGCATTTTAATAAAAAGTCTCTCATAGAGACATGCCAGCTCCTAACAGTATCCTGTTCCTCCTCCAAGGAACATGGAAGAATTTCCACCTGGAAGCTTGCTTTAAATGTGGCAAAGCCAGACATGCAGCAAAAAACTGCTTTGCACTTTAAGCCAGTGCCAGGACCCTGTCCAGACTAGACAGTAGGATACTGGGGGATCAATTGCCTCATGTTGCCACATCAGGGTTGGTCAGTCTCCCCAGATTCCTACCCCACAGGGAAGTCTGTCAGATCTTCTGGGCTTGGCAGTTGAAGACAGGTACTACCTCTGGACCTCTGTCCCCAGACAACCACGGAGTACCTGGGACAGTTGCCCTGGTAGCTGGGAATCTGTCTCTGTGGTGGTATTGTATTCCCCAAAATATTGTGCACCCTAATAAACTTATCTGGGGTCAGAGACAGAACAGCCACAATGTTAAACATGAGGATAGGCAGTGGTAGCACACGCCTTCAATCCTAACATTCCACAGGCAGAAATCCATCTGTTCAAGGATACAGCCAAGCATGGTGACTCACGCCTTTAATCCCAGAAAGCGAGCCTTTAATCCCAGGGAGTGGTAGTAGAAAGCAGAAAGATATATAAGGCGTGAGAACCAGAAACTGAAGCATTTTGGCTGGTTAAGCATTCAGCCTTTCGAGCACAGTTCAGCTGAGAGCCATTGGGATGAGGACACAGAGGCTTCCAGTCTGAGGAAACAAGACCAGCTGAGAAGTTGGCCAGGTGAGGTTAGCTGTGGCTTGTTCTGGTTCTCTGACCATCCAGCATTTCATCCCAATAACTGGCCCTGGGTTTGATTTTATTAATAAGAACTTTTTAAGATTCATGCTACATGTCTCCCTTCTGCTTATTTATCCTCCTCAGATCTGATGGTGTTAGTGACTAGGGTACTGATAGATCTGCCAGTTTAACAGCCCTCCTGCACCCCAACCCCAAGGCTACAAGCACCTTGGTAACTCATTGGTTAAATTCCTGTTAAAAGTATAGACAGGTAGGTGTGCCTCATTCACAGACTTTGTGGGACAGGATAAAATGGTTTCAGATGTAACTTCAGAGGTTCAGAGTTTCAAGACTGATAAATGCAGTTTTGATAAACTGATAAAGCACAGACTACAAACAGTTTTCAAGAGTACTTAAATTTCTATGGATTTTTAACCCAAAGCCATAGCCTTTTACTATGACACCAAGATGTAAATCTGTTCCAGTTGTTTTACAGACACCTGCAGGTTCCTGCACATGTCCACTCCTCTCCTTGTGCCAAGGCCAACACACAGGGGATCCTCCAGATATGCCAGCCCCTGCACCAGCTCTGAGGATACCAACCAGGTGAGTACCAACAGTCCTCACTCATGAAAAGTTCCATTATCTCTTAACTCTTATTGACACCTTTACAGGTTGTGTGCACTCCCAACCTCCAGGGAAACCTCCTGTACTCCTTGAACACATCATTCTTCGATTTGGAGTGCCATTTCCCCAAGCTCCTGGGATATCAGCGCTGGTGCCAGCCCTCCAGACTCAGGAGCATATCTGCTCTTACATCTGACTCATTCATCCTCGCCTCTTCTGTACAACCAGGGCACATCTCTGCTTCATTCTTTCCGGCAGCCACATCACTCTTCCCGTGGCTAGCCCCGTACATACGGCCAGTGTCGCTTCTCCACCCTCACCTCCTGCTGAGTGGAGCCCATTGACACCCTGGCTTCCCTCCCCCACATCACCCCATGTCCGCAGGAAGCAGCAAGACATGAACCAGCATCCATATACCCAAAGAATCTGGAATGTTCTGGTGGAAGTTCCTCCTCAGGCCCCGACACCCATATACCCAAGGAATCTAGACGGTTCTGGTGGAAGTTCCTCCTCAGCCTCTGGCACCCATATACCCAATAATTCTGGAATGTTCTGGTAGAAGCTCCATCTTAATCCCCATGCCCCATTTCTTTCACCCCAAACCCTACCTCATCTCAGAAAGCCTACCAAACATGGTTCCTCCCCCAGATGCTCAAGATCACCTCCAGAGGGTATCTGGTCCAAGACTTTCCTACGTGGTTTTCCCTCATGGCTTCTTCTCATCCCCTGGGACCACCCAGAAATGCTCTGCTCAGATTAAACCTGGATTTACTAATTCAGCTGATCTGACTTATTACATCGGCAGCAGCGTTACTCACTACTGGGGGATTAACATTCTTCAGTAGGTATCCCGGATACCTTCACTTCACAACTGTAGGTATAGCCTGAGGTCCCCAAAGTCAGGATACCTTTCTCTTCAGAGCTGTAGGTATCCAGGAGACCTTCCCTTCATAGCTGTCGGTATAGCCTGACTTCTGACAGTCAGGAGACCTTCCCTTCAGAGCTTTAACACTTGCAAAGCCAACACACTAACATTCTCCTCTGAACCCTCTTGATCCAGCCCCCACAGTTCACATCACCCTCAGCACCACTGTCTTCCATGCTCCTACTTTATGCAGCACTTAAAGAGTTCAACTTTTTTTCTAATCCACAGTCCCAAGGTTCTTATTCCTTCAAACAAAACATGGTCAAGCCCATCACAGGCCCAGTCTGTTACCTGCTTGAGCCAGATCAATAACCTTGGGCACATCAAGAACACTCTGATGTTTCTATTGCTTTTGCATCAAGATTGGACAGAGCTGGAGTCGGTAATGTCCTGTCATTCTTCCTCAAGCAAAGGCAGAGACTTCCTGAAGCCTGGCTTTCTATTAAGCATATGGACATGAAAAGGCTCACACCCAGAAAGCTAGCACTGTTGTTTTCTTCCCTGATGCCTCTTTCCTGGCTGTATTCCCCTCTGTTAGCACTGCTGTATTATTCATTTGAAAGTCACATTCATTTTACAAAGTGCCCTGGGATTGGGATGCCTTTCCAATCCATTTTTGTTTGGATGACTCTGCATCAGTAAAGTTATGCCCCAGAGTGCTAATAAGAACAATCTTGCACTGGGTAACAAATACATCAGATTTAGAGGGGCTGAGTCCTGCTGTGACCTTTGGAAAACACCCCGAGCTGTCTATGTGAAGAAAATACAGTCCACACTGAGCACATGACCTGTCCAGTTCATAGCTATTGGTGTCTGGAATGTTTCCAGAAACAAAGCTGGATTCACTCCAACACCACATCAGGCTGATTTAGGGGCATCAGGACACAGTGACACACAGACAATGATGGCTGCTACCCTGCAATCCTGTGACTACAGTCTCTCTGTTGTCAGCAGGGTGTGCTGGTACAAGTCTGTAATCCCAGAACTTGGGAACAGGTAAATTGGGAGTTCAAGGTCATCCTAAGGTACATGGCAAATTTGGGGCCACCCTGGGCTACATGAGACCCTGTCTCAAACAATAAAAAGGAAACTTACCTCTGCTCCATTTAAAAACAAAAATTTTAGGGCGGAAGAGATGGCTCAGTGCACAGGAATGCTTGCTGTACAACAGAAGGACCTGAATTCAGCCCTCCATCCCCCACCCAGACTTGAATAGAAAGTAGCATGGTTGTGTGTGCCTGTAACTCCGGTGTTTCAGGATAGAGTGGAGATGAGAAGATTGCTTGAGCACACCTGTGTTGTGGGGTTCCCACAGAGAAGACCATGAAAACAGTTATGAGTCAACTGAAAGTCTTTATTCCGGCTGGTTGGTGACTACACCTGGGTATTCGGGACTCAAGTGCAGTTTCAAGCCTTTCTCAGGGTCCATACCTAAACAAGAAAACCACATCCTGGTTGAGAAGTCCCCAAGGTCCCCTTCCCACACATGCAAGCTAAGCAGATACAAAACCCAAAATGTGCGGTGAGGAAAGAGGGTGAGGTCAGGCTGACCCTGCAGTGAGGAAGGACAGTGAGGTCAGGCTGACCCCTGCAGTGAGGAAGGACAGTGAGGTCAGGCTGACCCCTGTAAAGAGCTCACATCATACACTTGAGTTGTTCTTCCCCACCACAGATAAAGCTCATCTCAGGTACCAATATGGAGTCAGCACAGACAATTTTCAGCCCTTCTCACAGTTCTCACTGGTTCTATGGGCAGGGGTCAAATAGTGGACTCTTCCTGGGGAAGAGGACTGCATTGTCCTTAGGACTAGCAGTTTTACTGAACTGATCCTTTTTCAGACACAGCTAGCCATACCATTAAGGGTCCAGGGCCAACTGTTAGGGCCAGGAGGAGGAGGATTAAGAGGTTAGTGAAGGCAGAGACTAGGGCGGTCCACCAGATACCAACTATTGGACTCCATGTCTTTTCTCTTCCCTCTCCTTTAGATTATTTCTGACCACTGCTAGGCTTGGCTTTCCCTGATGTTTCCAGGATGATTAGCACAGAAGTAAGTTTCTCCAAAAGCCATGGAAACACCTCCATGTTTCATAAAAAGGTCTAGCCCCCTTCCATTTTGTAGGACCTACCTCTATGAGGGAGTCAACTTGGCTCTTCAGCATGGAAATACAATTCTCCAAACGGCCAGGTCTAAGTCTGTCTGAGCACTGAGTTCCCTAAAGTTTTAGTTCCCAACAGGGCTGAGATGCCTATGGTGGCAGCACTATTCCTGCTCCTACTAGGAGTAGGACCAGAAATGGAGCTCATTTAATCCTCTTTAACATTGAGTCAAAGCCAATATGAGCTCTCCCCTCTCCTCCATTATAAACACATACCTGGGGGGATAACATAGACCAGTACACATAGAATGGGGGTGTGGTTTCCCGGTGAGTGGGAAAGAGACACATTTAGTCAAAACATTAGTACAAGCAAGTCAGGTAGATTCAGAGGTGTCAAAGAATATACACTCTTCTAGGCTAGCATTTATTTGTTGGATGTTAGAGCAAACCTTATTATAAGGTGAGGAAGCAAGATTATAATGTGACATGATATAGATACTGTTTCTCCATAGGTCTCCTAAAATAATTTCAAGCTATTTACACTCACAGCTGGTGGAGTCCCCAACCAGAGAGGTTTGTTTGGATTCAATTCCTGTATAGTAAGGTGGCATGTAGATCCACACATAACCAGCAGTCCCACCCAAATTCTGGGTTCAAAGTGTTTAAAAGGCAATGGACCTTTCATAACATGTCAGCTGGAATGGGGTGTCTTAGTCACTGTCCTAATACCGTGAAGCGACACATGGCCAAGGCAACTCTTATGAAAAAAAGCATTTAACTTGCTTACAGTTTTAGAGGTTTAGTTCATGGTGGGAATGGTGGCGTGTAGGCAGGTAGGGGCTGGCTCAGCAGCTGAGAGCTACATCCTGATCCATAGGCAGAGAGAGAGAGAGAGAGAGAGAGAGAGAGAGAGAGAGAGAGAGAGAGAGAGAGAGACAGGC
>CABHPP010128417.1:8057-30894 GCA_902168425.1 Peromyscus attwateri | reverse complement strand
ACCCGCGGGCAGATCCCCTTACTTGCACTGGCTCACACATCCAGGGACACACAACAAGGGTTTAATACCTGTGCAGAGATTCCTTCAGCTGAAAACGCCCTGGGCACTGCAGCTTGGGTTTGTATGTGCAGTGGGCAAGGGCAGTCGCTGGTCCAAGGATGAGGAAATGTGACATTCATAAGGAAAGGGAGGCTTGTGATGGAGCAGGGATGCTTCCTTCCCTCTGCCCCGCCCCCCCATCAAGTGCATGAGAATGCAGTTCAGCCCCCAGCAGACCAGAGCATGGACACCATGTGCCTCTCAACACCTTCTGCGTCACGGCTAGTGCTACAGCCTAAATGGCTGACAATTGCCTCCCCCACACTCCCCAGTGTCCCTTCACCCCACTCAGAAGCCACCAAAGGAATCACAGAAAGTGTCTCTGTAACACTTTGGTTCCCAGCAGGAAGCTGGAGTGTTTGTGATATCCATTTTGATACAAACCTAAATTAGGTCTCTGGAAATAGGTAATGCATAAAAAGAAGCAGTCTGTGTCACCAAATTATTATTACAGGTTACCGTGAACCCCGGAAGACAGAGGCGAGCTCTGCAGCCCCCCACTGAGGTGAATATTTTCATGAAATCACAGGCCTCATCACAAAAGACGCTTCAGGTGAGCTTGCAACTAGGCAAACACTATCTAGGTGACCTAGAGGATTCTGAGAGCTGATTTAAGTGGTGAAAGCTACAAACTGCGGTTAAATAAAGGGGCCAGGGCAGCCCACGGCACTGGCATCCTGCAGACACAAACTTGGCAGCTGACAGAGCCAGGAGAGACAGGGATGGAGGCAGATTTGAGCCTTTCCCAAGAGTTCCCGATGAAAACTTGTAGGGTTTGCAGGGGCAAATGTACAGAACAGCATATACTAAAATATGTATACATATATATTTCCATTATGATAAAACCACTAACTAAATCTATTAAAATAACCAATTAGCATATCTGACATACTGACACATATCAAATAAACATTGATGCAACATTGAACATATTGCTATTTCTTTTCATTTGTACAATTCATATGATAGAATCTTCTCAAAATTTTAAATGCCTGGCCTATAATTAAAATACAAAGAAATCAAATACAAAGAATCAAGTCTAGGGATATGACTCAGTAGTTAGGAGTACACCCTGCTCTTGCAGAGGACCTGAGTTCAGTTCCAAGCACCCATGTTTGGGTGGCTTACAGTCACCTGTAACTCCAGCTCCAGGGGAACTGGGGCCCTCTGCTGGCCTCTGCAGGTACTACATTCATGTGCAAGCACACACACGCACACACTCATATACATAACTAAAAATAAAGTTAAAAGATTCGTAGAAATATAAGAACGTACCCTAAAGCCTCTCTGCATTTTAATCCTAGCACCACTTCTGGAGAACATTTGTCCTTTTTACTTTTCCTAGTCTAAATGTTGGAATATTTTACTCTCTCTTCATCACTAAATTAAAATGAGAAGCATTCATAATGTCAGTCATAAATGTGACTGGATTGAAAACTTAAAATCAAAGGCTGCTCTCTTTGAAACTAACAGTGAAGGGAACATGCACAGTTTGCATGTTGTCTTCTCGCCTTCTAGTTTCTGACGGACACTTGCACAAGAGAGAGGAGGGACACCCTAAACCAACAACTTAGCTTTCCATTTTCTCGGTGTGTTTCTGTTCTCTGCTTTGTTAACATGCACACACACACACACACACACACACACACACACACAACACACACCTGGCCCAAACAGTAAACAGACATGGCCAAGTCCCCACCTCTCTAGACACAGCACAGCCAGTACAAGCCGTCATCCTTCACATTGCAATCACTGGTGTTTATGGAAGAGATGGAACAGCTGACTTAGGGTTCTTCCAAGTGAGTCTCATGGATGGAGGAAGAAGAGAACTGTCATGCAATGGCTGACATGGGGGAATAAAAAGAGTCTGTGGGGAAGAGGGGAAGACCAGTGTCTCTCCTGGGGATCTTACTGAGTTGTGGAAATGGGCCAGGCTTCATGGCTGTCCAGGATTCTAGCTGAGTTCCTACAAATTGAAGGCATCAGACTTCATATTCTAGCATTTCAAAACTTCAGCCCATGAAATAACAGCCCCTTACTAATAGTCAGGCATAGCACTTTGGCCTTATCTGAGTCAACAGAAACATGTTCAGATTGAGAACATGCATGTTTGGTCCCTACAGTATACTTTAACATTAAAAGTTCTGCCACTGAGCTCAAGGGGCATCAGAGACCCCAACAGTCTGATTCAGGCACTTGAACTAGTAGAAGGCTTAGCTGGCTCAGAAAGGATGCCATTGGGATGCCAGCTACTGAAATGAAATCTCTTGTGTTTCCATTTTCTAAAATAATTAGATTTGCATCTTTCATACCATCCCCTATAATCACAGCTAAAGCACCTCACTGTCAACAAGGCGGAAGGCTCTGCCAGCTGTCTGTCCACGCGATGTATACCTGTACAGTCCATTTCCTGGGGAATTGTTTTTGACACAGCTGCCACCTTAAAAAGAGTCCCACGCCCTTGCTGTCCAGAGTATGTCTGGCTCAAATTTAGATTCATTGGTACTTTTCCATAGTTATATTTCTCATTCCATTGATGTTTCTTTTTATTTATTCTGAAGTTTTCGATGTAAGCCAAACAGGAATGCCACCCTCTAAAATTACTACTATCATACCATGCTCCGATGGAACATTAGCAAGAAGCAATATTCTCCAAAGCCACAAGGCATACGGTGCCCTAAATTACAGCACAGTCACCGCCCTGAGCGCACACATTTTTGAATAGAGATAAATGAAGATCTCTCTGCACTGACTGCTTTAAAACAGTTTTAACCCAGATGCCCAAGTGCCAGCCTTCCAGCTCCTCATGCTGATCCCAGTCTCCGCTGCTTGTTCTAGAGGGAAAGCATTCAAAACATTGCAACAGGGCCTCAACTTTGACCCTTTTCACTTAAACATGAGACTCTTAAAAAAGTTTGAATTCCAGAGGGAATCACTGAACTTTGACCTGCTTAAAATTAGTCTTGTTCTAGTGCCTTCATGGTGACTCAACAAGCCAATTTTCCAGGCACTTAAGAGGTTTCTGCCCCTGAAGATTCCAGTTCAAGTCCACAGTTACGTTTGCTGGTCAGATAAGAACACTTTGTCCCAGGGTTTCAAGCAGCTAATTCCCAGATCTTCAGCCTTCTGCCAGATGCAGGCATTACTCAGTATTAAACTGAAGCTAAACAGGAGTGAACATGCACGTGTGTGTGCACACACACACACACACACACACACACACACACACACACACACCAGAAGACATCCCTCTTGTTTTTTATGCTTACAGCCTTTTAGGGAGCAGAGTTTCCCACCCACAGTTGTCAAGGGCAAATGTTTAGCATGATTACATAAACACTGCTTATTAGCCTCACTTGTACCGGACCCAAACTCCTAACGTTTGGCATATTTATAAACCAGTCCTTCTAACTGAAAGTGTAATGGTGGGGGGTGGGGTAACTGCTGGGATTTTATTTAAAGTCTGTTAGAGATTTAAGAAATGAAATACTACACAAGGGATTAACAGGGATGGGGACAAGAGAGTGAGGGGCTGAATAAGAGAGAAATGCATTACATACTTGTATGAAAATGTCATAATGAAACCTTTCTTGTATATAATTAATATATGCCAATAGAAACATTTTTTTAAAAAAATGTACATTCCTTCAATGGACTTTGCCAATTGTGTTCAAATTTGGGGCAACTAATAAGTTTACCAGGAAACTAAATCAATAAATATTCACCTTGATTTAGTTCCTCAAAATTCCTATTCAGGAAGAAGTAATCTAGCAAACCGCAACAGTACCTAGCTTCATTCCCAGACGCCAAGCTGCTTAAGGAAGAAAGCAGCCACCAGGCTAGAAACTGACCCTGGATCAACTCTTCACTTAAAACACTTCAGGAAAGTCAAGAACACATTGGTTCAGTAAACGGAAATCCATTTAGGTGTAGGAAGCAAGGAAGGAAAAAAAAGAAAGAAATGTTAACACCATTAGTTAACCAGGAAAAGAATCAATAGGACACAGTTAAAGAAGACTTCCTTATTGTCTCCAGTGGGTGAGTTTGCTGTGCTGAGAGGCGGTGCACGAGGTGACAGGTTTCCTCCTCAAAATCTGTATTCAGTGATACACACACACACACACACACAGAGAGAGAGAGAGAGAGAGAGAGAGAGAGAGAGAGAGAGAGAGAGAATCTATGTCCATGAATGGATGGATGTGCGCACCCATGCACTTATGCATAGACCATAACAGGCCACGGTCTCTTTCTCTGTTGCTCTCCAGGGCATCTTGCTGAACCCAAGGCCCACCTTTTCAGGTATCTTGGCTGGCCAGAGAGTCTGAGACTCCACCTTTCTCTGCCTTCCAATTCTGGGGCCTCAAGCACATGCAGACATGTTTGCCTTTAACAAACTAAGAATTCTAACTCCAGCCCTCCCTCATGTCTGCAGATCAAGCACTCTCCGCCGCTGGGCCGCCTCCTGCCCTGGGCCGCCTCCTGCCCTGCCAGCTGTGCCCTCACACTGTGGTCATTCCATCCTTGCTGCTGAGGTCCAAAGCTGGGAGACAGGAGTGGTAGAGACAACACAGGCTCAGAAAAGGGCCGGCAGGAAAGTGCAGCTGAAGGTTTTACCTCCTGTCATTATCTGGAACTAATTCTAATTCAAATACTTAGAAAAGTAACAACTACTCAGCGTAGCTAGTCTAAGCATGGCGCCTTTTGTTTTCTATATAGGTACAAAAGAATGCAATAACATTGTTCAAAGTGGGGGTGGTAAAGTGCTAAATAACTGCGTATTAATTTAGATCCACTTCATTTGAATTTCATTCATAAATCAGTCGAAACAGAAAAACTGAATATCCCAGATTTCTTAAATTGTAAAAGTATTTGGAATCCATACTTGTAACAATCTGGGTTCTTTGAGGTGCTTAAGAAAAGAGCCATTAGTAGAAAACTAGGTCAATTATTTATGTAGGAAGAGGTCACCTGAAACAAAAATTGTAAGTGCTGCCGCCTTCCAACGACATGAAAATGAGTATAAACCATGTCAGACACTAATGGAACACTCACGGACAGACGGCAAAAACAAAATTATACAGCGGTGTTCCCAGGTAAGGGCAGTATCCGAAGAATCTGCCAACATGAGATTAGCATTCTAGTTGCTTAATCCTTTAATTGTCTTAATAATGAAATATGCTACTAATTATGTAAGGTATTTTGGCTTTACATTCCAAAAGAGATATTTGCATTTTTGTGTATATGTTGTAAAAACTAATATACTGTGTCATTAAAAAGTAATTCAACTGGTTTTAGAACAAGTGCACTCAGTCATCTAAATTCAAAGGCATTTTCCATCTAGAGTGGTCTGGTTAGAACACCACTTGGAGCCCAGCCGTGACTCACAGTATTCTTAGCTCTCCCGAAACAGCTTTCCAAGTCTGTACACATGTGGCCAGTATGTACGGATACACGTGCCCATGCGCACACACACACATACACACACCACTTAATAACCTAGGCAATGACACATTTCATCATTTGAAAGTCAATTTTTGCCATTCCCATCATGACGCAGATTTATAAGCAATTCTGGTGAATAAAAAATGAGAGGGGTGGGGCTGGGGGTCACCCGGGCAGCAAAGCACTCATCTTACAAACATGGGGACCTGAGTTCCAACCCTAGAACCCAAGTGGGGACACCAGGCATGATGGGCTCTTGTGACCTTAGTGCTGTGGGGCAGAGGCCACGGGGTGTGCAGGCTGGCCAGGTTAGCCCGTGTGCCCAGATCCAGGCTGCTAAGAGACTCTGTCTCAAAGAAGGGTTCTTCCTTTTTTTTTTTTTTTTTTCATGAAAAATGTTATTTTGGCTCATGGTTTGAAAGGGAACAGGCCTTCCTGGTGGAGAAGGCCCAGAGGCGGGAGCATAAGACAGCTGCTCATACAGCAGCCAGAGTCGGCAGTCAGTGAGCGTCAACCCTGGTGCCCGGCAGATTTCTGCTTTCTTCTCTTTCTTCAGGCCAGATCAACTGCCCATAGGATCATGGTGCCCATCTTAAAAAAGGCTCCTGAGGAATACGCCAGAGGTTCACACAACACACACACACACACACACACACACACACACACACACACACACACAGAATGATGGATCTTGCTATAACATATGATTTGAAACAAATAAAATGAATTCTTTAAAGCTGGGCTTACAAATGACTCAAAGACACTTCCAAGAGAGCTTCCCAGGATATTCAGAACAGGGTATCATTTTTGAAACGAGGGTGTTACTACTCGGAGTGATAATCTTGAAGAACAACATTAACATGAATACATAAATGATAGTGCACTGGCTGAAGAATCAAGCCATATTTTTAGTTATCGTCTGCTAAGTTAAACAGAACAGATACATAGCTCCTAGACAGCTCTCTATGTATTGTAATACAATGAAATTGACTATAGTTTGATTTGCAAGATATTGTATATCACATAAAATTGATATAACATTTTTAATCTTTAAAAAATATAATTTTTAAGAAAAAAATCTTCTTTTCATAGATATTTACACTTTTCATAGATATTTACATGGAACCCCAAACTGGAGGCTTCCATAGATGTTGGTTTGGGTTTGGGGGTGTTCGGGGGGTTTTTGGGTTTTGGGTTTTTTTCCTTCCATATGTAGTCAAAACCTGATGGGAGCTCATGGCGGGATTATGCACAGAAACTGCAAATTTAAGCAAGGTGTGATCAGAGACGTTCTCACAAGTTATCATATCACACTGCAGCAGACCGCTAATGTATGCACAGCTCGGAAATAGCCTGGGCTATTACCCCAGGGTACTGAGAAGAACCGAAGCCCCAGCAGGAGCACTCATCAAAAGCTCATGCCTTTGTGGCTGTGCTCGACCAAAGGCTGCTTTCCCTATCTGTGTTTTCCCGTGCCCAGCTCAATGCCTGCTGATCCTGAGGTCCGCAGTCACATTGGCTCCTCATACTTACAAAAGTTGTTTCACCAATTGAACTGTGACAGTGGGGTTTCAAAGTATTTAATTGACTCAATTATGGAGCAAGTTCTTTCTTCCTCACCATGCCCTACTTTCGTTTAAGTTGCACTTGAATTATTGATGAAATTGCAATAAAGCATCTCTTCGTTACACATAGTTCACAAGTCAAGAAGAATGCTCCACAGTTAATTTTTAGACTTGCTGTGACAAACGCTCTTCTTGTCCTTCCTAGGGAAGTCAATTGCACGGTACAGACTTAAAAGAATGATTCGTTTTCTGTTGTTGTGAGAACATTGTTCCTAGATGCTGCATAGAAACATAAACCAAAAGGAAGAATCCATAAGCCTGTTAGACAATTCTCAGGTTTTCCTGGGTGACAGGGACCCAGGCTCTGAAATGCTGGTTCTTCTGCTCAGAGATTGATTTTATCACACAGCCTATGAGGATCCCAAAAAATGTCTAAAATCAATCTCTCTCTCTCTCTCTCTCTCTCTCTCTCTCTCTCTCTCTCTCTCTCTCTCAGGGGGACATGTGTGAGGACAACCTTTGGTCATCTTCCTCAGAAGTCACCTGCTTAGTTATTGGAGACAGGGTCTTTCACCGGCCTGCAACTCACCAAAGAGTCCCCTTTTTACATCAGAGAGAGAGAGAGAGAGAGAGAGAGAGAGAGAGAGAGAGAGAGAACTGGAATTGCTGGAATTGTACGTGCGCTGCCATATCCTGCTTTTATTAAAAACAGTATTTTGCATCTATTCTCTGAAACCTTCGTACAACGTATTTTGACCATATCCATCCACCCACCACTGCCTCCATCCAGCTCATCCTAATGTCCCCAACTCTGTCTTCCTCCAACTTCAGTTTGTTGTTACTAACAATCCTGAGTTCAATCAGTGTTGCTCATCCACGCACGGATGGGAGCCCATGAACTGCACACACAGCTCTTCACATGCGTGTTGGAGGTGAACCTCAGGCCTTCCATAGCAAGCCTGTCTCCAACTGAGCCCTCTCCCCAGGCCCAGATCATGTTTTAAAATCACAACTTTCCCTCAGTCATTTCCATGCCGTGGCTTTCATGGCTGAAAACAAACAAACTTCACAAGATCCTGCCTCTCCCAGCCTCCCACGCAGACATGGCCCTTCTTCTCTACAGCCACAGTGACCTGGTAGTTCCTACACAGCCCAAGCTTTTCAGAAAACCATTTCCAATGAGGAGACAGGCATGCCACAGTGCAAGCACAGAGGTCAGAGGGCAACTTCCAGGAGTCTGTTCTCTCCGTCAGGTCGTGCAGCTTGCACAGCAAACGCTTGCAGCCACGGAGCCAACTCCTGGCAAGTATTCCCAGCTTTAACCTGCTTCAGAGATGTGTGCTGTGGTCCCTCTGCCCCCATGCCCTCTCTCCTCCATGTGTTCTCACAGAGGCAGCCTGAGTTTTTCACTCTTCACTACAGCCCCAAATTCACTTTCTTGGGAGAAGTTCTGGGATTTCCTAAGCCAGTATAACTCCCTTGTGTCTTCTCCTAACAGGCTGTGTGAATTCTCCACAGGACAGCCCGTGGTCCTGAGAGCTTTGAAGGCACATGGGACCCCTGCATCCACAAAGCCCTTGCTGCACTCCATCCTCCCTGGGACAACCTGTCATGACCTTCTCAGGCTGCCACTTTCAGCACTTAACAGTCGGCTTGCCCCCGAGTCAGTTCAGACCACGAGTGTTACTGATCGCACACCTTAACTAAACACGGAAGTAACTCATAAAATTTAAGACCAGAATGAACATTTCCATGGGACTAACCTGACCGCTTTGGATAGGATTAGAAACATTTTTTAAAGAAACTTTTAAAACCTATACAGCATCACATAACTTCAGAAATTGGAATAATGTTTTTTAAAAAACTAGTAGCATCTGAATTCTAGATTTCTTGTCAAATGCATTTAAGCTCTTTCACCATTTCTAATAACTCAGGAGCAAAAAATGGCTGAATTTATATTACGGGGAAGAGCTACCTGCACGAGATGATTGTATAGTGGTCTAAAAGACCTATAGCTGATGCTGGAAAGCCTCGCTGATATCAATGCATTGAGAAGCAAGGACACTAATCAGTTGAAGAGGCATGTTTACACTCAAGCGTGTAACATACTTTGCACTTCTTCGACATTCTACACTTCAGTGGTTTTAAAGTTTTCCAGAAAGGAGAGTGCCTTGCAAGTGTCATGTGAGGAGCTGGTCGGCTTTCATTTTGCTCACTACATCGTAAGCTTCCTGATGGAGTAGCCAAATCTTCTTTGCTCAACATTGTAACCTCATTAATCAATTCATAATAACAGAAATATTATGTATTGAAGAATTGACTCCTAGTAAAACTGATTTGGATGAGTAATCAATAGTTAATGAATGAATTGTAGGTTGGGCTGGAGCTGTAGCCCAAGGGTAGAGTATTTGCCTAGCATTTAGGAAGCCCTGGATTCAATCCCCAGTAATAATAAAGGGGGAAGTTATGATGGTCCAAATACAACATTGTTTAGGTTAAAATGATTATTATTAATTTCAGATAGACTAAGACTTTAGGAACAAACATGGGCACAGTTGCCCATAATCTTTTCATAATCATTTTTTGTGAGACTGTATGTGTTCTTTACCCAATAATGGAAAGATCATTTGTGTAATATAAAAAAGAAAGTTAATTTTTATTTATTTAAAATAACATTATGTAGCATAACAAGGTTTCTGCCTTTTAACTTATGAACTATATTTGAGATTACATGATTAGCTTTCCCCAGGGAACCCAGCCATGATTACCATATCCCTATAAAGACAGCTATGTGCTGCTGCCCAACCCAGGCACCTCGTTTTTCCTCCTGAAATGAAAAGCAGTAACAATGCTCTATTTATTCTCTTCCTTCCAAGAAATTCAAAGCAACCAATATCTTCTGAAGAGGGCCTGTTAAATGTAAAAATGGGAACATAACTGATATGAATTTTTATTAACAAAATAAAAAGATGTTAATAAGGAAACTAAGCCATCTAGAGCTCAAGCACAAGATGACTCTGTGATAATTCTTATAAACCACGCTGAGTTTTACCAGGAAAAAAAAACTTATAAACACTTAAAATTCCAAAAAGACAGGAGGGACTTATTATGTTTATGGAAGGTTTTGTTTTTTCAGCTCCTCTGTCACAGGGATGGCACAAACAAAGATCACTTCTAATTACTGCACTTAGCTGATTTACAAATTGATGAATCTCAGGAAAAAAAAAAAAAACAAGCAATACAAGAACATTCAAAAGCATTCAGGACACGAGGCAGGATGTGGGTCATAAATTAGAGCCAGATATACAGAGGAATAATGGTGTCAGTGTGGCCCCAACCTTTTAGTCAATTATGAGGAATTGCTAAAGACAAGGAAACATTAAGTCATTATGACCCTGGCCGACACACACATATAAACAGACGCACACACACGCTCACACGCCCACGGACATACATACACTCAGTCCATGGGTTTGTTTTTTTAAGTACTTTAAAACATTGCAACTATATTCCCAAACCTTCTCTTATTTTTTCTCCAATTTACTTCATAACACTGGAGTCCATAAAGCCTTGTTTAAATGGTTGCATTGGTTAAACCAAATATTGTCAAGCTTGTCTATAATGCATTTTCTCCCCATTTAATACAGAATGTGTGCTCTGGAAATCTAGCCCACCTCCCCAGTCTCGATGGTGGGACCGAAAGGGAGAAACACTTCTACTGGAGTGCTACCATAAAATACTTTAACTTCAGGGGCTGGGAGATGACACAGTTGGTAAGGTGGACCTGAGTTTGGAACTTCAGTACCCGCATAAAAATAAAAGTCAGGCGGTCAGGCATGGTGGCAAAGTGTGTGCCTATGATCCCAGCACTGGCGAGAAGGAGACAAGAGGATCCCCGGGGCTGCTGGCCAGCCAGTCTAGATTAACTGATGAACTCTAGGTTCAGTGAGAGACCCCTCTGAAAACTTAAGGTGGAAGCGTGGAAGAGATGGCTTAGTGGTTAAGAGCTCTTCCAGAGGACACAGGTTCAGTTCCCAGCACCCACATGGTGGCTCACAGCTACCTGTAATTCCAGTTCCAGGGGATCCAAGATTCAGTGCTCTCTTCTGACATCTGTGGGTATCAGGCACACACACAGTGCATAAACATACATGCAGGCAAAACACCCAAACACATGATTTAAAAATGTGGATCACAATTGAGGAGGACATACAAAATCAACCTCTGGACTGAACACAGATGTATGCATGAACAAGTATACACACAAACAATAAAATTTTACAGCTTTTATTTGCATTTCTTGCTTTATATGTATTCTTCATTCCTTCATTATCTCATCCATTTAGTAATTTCTAGTTTTTTATTATATATATATATGTATATATATATATCATATATGTATATCATATATATATGGTGTGTGTGTGTGTGTGTGTGTGTGTGTGTGTGTGTACTGGGAGGAAATGAGATCGTGTCTAACATAATGGATGGCTGGTCTCCAGTTTACTGTGCAGTCAAGGATGACCTTGAACTTCTGATACTCTTGCTTCCATCTTCCCAGTGCTAGGACTACAGGTACAGGAAAGAGTCCCAGCTTATTAGTGATATTTCACTAAATAAATTGCTCTGTGTGTGTGTGTGTGTGTGTGAGAGAGAGAGAGAGAGAGAGAGAGAGAGAGAGAGAGAGAAACTGTGTGTCTCTGTGTGTCTTCGTGTGTGTGTGTGTGTGTGTGTGTGTGTGTGTCTGTGTGTATGTGTGTGTCTCTGTGTGTATGTGTGTGTGTATGTGTGTGTCTGTGTGATCAAAAATACTAGAATGGCTGAGCATGTAGCCTGGTGGGTAGCTGCATGCATTAAACCCTGAATTAATTCCTAGCACAGCACAAACTAGGTGTACTGGTGGGTGCCTTTCACCTCAGTGCTCGAAGGTAAAGACAGAGTCAAAGACAGGGTCAGAAGTTCAAGAGAATCCTCAGCTACATAAGAATTCTGAGGCCAGCCTAGGCTACATAACCTAACACCCTGGAGGGCGGGGAGAACCACGGAGAGAGAGCACGGGGAGAACCGCACACTTCCAGGCTGGTTATCATTTACTCACTCACTGGGCAGTCAGTCTACCTCCCCTTCCAGTTCACCTTGACACTGACACTGCCGTCTTCTGAGGAGAGGCAATCAGCTTCCTTACCTCCAATTCCAACATCTTTGCTTCAGATCACAAACTCTCTCTGAGGCCAGAAATCCAAAACAGTCCTAAGATTTTTATTTTATCACAGGTACAGTGCCACACATCTGGAATCCAGCACTCGGGAAGCTGAGGCAGGAGGATTGTAAGTTTGAGGCTAGCCTAAGCCAAATAGTAAAACCCTGGCAAAGAGAACAAGAGCTAGGGATGTAGGCCAGCAACAGAGCTCTTGCCTAACATGAGCAATGCCCTGGGTTTTAGTCCCAACACAGAGATAGGAAAGTGGGGAAGAAGGGAAGGAAGAAGGGAGGTCGAGGAGGGGCAAATTATTGGGTTTCAGTTGTTGTTTTTAAGTCTAATTTCCAGGGAGACCTTCACATCCAATCTTCCTCTCCGTTCACTCTGTTCTTCTCACCCTCCCAGGTAGTGTCCCCAAGAGCTCCCCAAATCTTACTGTAACAAAGCTATGGTCACAGATGGTCTCCTGGGGACTCAGATGTGACACCTCACCATATCTGCCATTATTTGAACTGAACTTTCTCATCTGCAATGCCCTGGATGCAATGCAACTACAGGAGCAATGCATGCACATCAACTAAAGGAGCAATGCATGCACAGAGACTAAAGGAGCAATGCATGCACATCAACTAAAGGAGCAATGCATGCACAGAGACTAAAGGAGCAATGCATGCACAGAAACTACAGGAGCAATGCATGCACAGAGACTAAAGGAGCAATGCATGCACATCAACTAAAGGAGCAATGCATGCACAGAGACTACAGGAGCAATGCATGCACAGAAACTACAGGAGCAATGCATGCACATAAGTGAATAAAGTGTGTGTAAGCATGCAGGCATGCTACAAACAGAAAACCCCTTGTCTCTACCTGTCACCAGATATTCAGAGACATCCACCATTTTTCCTGATGTTAGGAGCTATAGCCATCCTGTCACTGGTTCATTCAGAAGCAAAGTTACTCAGCAACATAGGATTCTCACCCCATTCCCTATAAACAGGAAGTAACTGTTGGTGGTGGTGTGTGGAAAGGATGGTGTATGGAAAGGAAACTTGGTGTGACACCACCTCATCTCAGCCAGTGCCATCACAAGCCACCTATTGTTTCACAGGCACCTTGCTGTATCTCACCTCCAAGACCTTTTACAGTTGCTAATCTGCCTGCAAGGAACAGACTCCCGCTTTGTTAGAGCAACACCATCCTCCTCATGAGCTGAACTTCTCCCCTTATCACTGGCAGGTTCCAGGGGACTGGTAATCTCACATGCAAACAGTAAAGGGATAGACACTCTGAAGAAAGTTTAAGAAAATAAATATCGGATTGAAAGCTGATGAATTAATTGTTGCTTGGCCCCAACAATGTGAAATTTTACCACTAACACACTATTCTCCCACCATAGCTAACTGCTCATGAGGTTTCCTGGCTGTCCAGGACACCGTGAGAGTGCTTAGAAGCCACAAGTAACTCAAAGAAGCAAAAATAGTTCTATTCTAAAAGTCGTATCTAATATTCTTGGCAATAGATATATGTATAGTTTCTTGTTACTGGATGGAATTTTATCAGGACAAAGAATGTATGGTCTGGGGGAGCAGAGGAAGAGGCAGGAGGGGGTGAAAGCAGGAAATAGTGTCTGACACCAGGTTAAAATCAAAGGAAACACAGCAAGGTCACTCCACTGAAAAATGCAACATTGAAAGACTGAGGTGAGAATGGCTGTCAGTAGGCCAGAAACTACTTTATCACACAGGCCTGAGTTTTCGGTCTACATCTTGCTTTAACACACATTCATACATGGGTTAGATACTGAACTACTGCCAGAGTTGATTGACAAACACTTCCCCAGCCTTTCTCTTGTGCTTTCAGATCTTTCCAGCCAGGTCTTACTCTCAGTTACTCTATTTCCCCGAAAGCTAGCAGGTACTTCTATGACTATCTTACAGGCAACACCCAGATTTATTGACATTTGTAGCCCTGGAAACAATGATACATCGACGTCACTACAAACTTGAATTCCAATAGGCAAGAGCAGCAGTGATACACACAGGTCAGACTTAAGAGAACAACTTCTACAAATGTTAAATGTCAGCTCATGATGAAACTCCCAGTCAGCCAGAGGCAACGCTTTTCCTACTGTGCACTCACTGTGTCATGGGTTCCTGACGGCTGCTTTGTGCAACAGGTGTGACCACGCCCATTCTGCAGATGTGGAATCACAGACTGAGAGCTCAGCTTCTCAGTCAGAGAGAGGTAAAGAAGGGCTGGAGAGATGGCCTGAGCAGTATCACATGTGACTTGTAAACATTAGGATCTGAGATCGAGCCCCAGAATCTATAAACAAGACAGGCTTGCAGGTGCCCTAGTCATCCTGGTGTGTGGCAATGGAGACAGGCAGATCCTGGGACCTTGATGGCCAGCCAGCCTAACCTAAGTGGTGAGCTCTGGCCAATGAGGGAGAGCCTCTCTCAAAAAACCAAATAGCAAAAATAGATAGCTCCTTCAGAATGACACCAAGATTGCCCCCTGCTCTAGACAGCCATGAATTAACACCTGCATGTACACCAAAGGAGAAGGGAGGGAAGAAGGAGGAAGGGAGAGATGGAGGGTGAGGGAAAAGAAAATTGAGGTAAAGGAAGACCCAAGAAAGAAGTACATATCAAACTGCAGCATCAGAGTCCGCAGGCACAAACTCACAGTCTTCTGGAGACATGTTCACAATACAATTATGATACAGTTCAGTATGTGTGTCCCCATGTGCTTTCTATTGCTGTGATTAAAAACCAAGACCAAAAGTAATTTGGGAGGAAGGAACTCATTTGCCTCATGCACTTCCATTCCAGTCCTGCACTGAGGGAAGTCAGGGCAGAAACTCAAGGCAGGAGCTGATGCAGAGGCTGTGGTGGAACGCTGCTTACTAGCTTGCTCTCACGGCTTGCACAGCCTGCTTTCTTACAGCACTCAGCCCCACCTGCCCAGGGGAAGCACTGCCCACGGTGTGCTGGGCCCTTTCAAAGCAATCAAGAAAATGCCCCCACAGACTTGCCTGCAGGCTAACCTGTTGGAGGCATTTCTCAACTGAGGTTCCCTCTTCCCAGATGCCCCTAGCTTGTCTCAAGCCGGCAAAATAAATAAATAAAACTGTCCAGGCAGCCAGATGTCTCTTGTCATTTCTAGAATTACGGAAGTTGCTTACAATGCACTTCCTGTTTACTCAGGTAATATTATATCCTTCTGGAGTCTTTGATGGAGTTGAAGACTAGATAGTTATAGTTTTCCTTAATCATGATAAAAGGTAAATTAGATATGAAACTTTAGACTCACAAAAATAGGATAGATGATAGAATATTTTCTTTAATTTTGCCAAAATTAAAAATAGACTAGATATTGTAACTGTAATTCTTGCTTGATAACTGTTTTGTTATATATAATTTTATTACATTAAACTTAAAACCTTCCTTTTTGATTAGACAGAAAAGGGGAAGTGCTGGGAGATGTCTTTCTGTATGCTGTGAATATGTGTGGCTCCCATTGGATAATAAACAAAGCTGCATTGGCCTATGGCAGGGCAGGATAAGGTTAGGCGGCACATTCAAACTGAAGACAAGATGAAGAAGGGTGGAGTCAAGAGAGATGTGAGCCTGCTGCCCAAGGAGCAACAAGATGCCAGCAGACCGGAAACGCCACGGCCACGTGACAACACATAGATTTATAAAAATGGGTTAATTTGAGATGAAAGAGCTAGCTAGCAAGAAGCTGAAGCCATAGGCCATACAGTTCATAATTAATATAAGCCTCTGAGCAATTATTTTATAAGCGGCTGTGGGACCGCAGGTGAAAGAGATTCGTCCGGACTGCTGGGCAAGGCAGACTGGAGAAATTTCTGTCTACACCAGAATGTGTGGCAAATGCCATAAAACCATAGGGAAGAAATCTTCAGCCTGTGTATTCTGTGAGGATGCTTGGGAGAGGGTAGATTTTAATTCAGAAACCAAAGGATGGGCAGGATGTCAGGTTGCTATAGGAGAGTGATACAGAGTGAGACCAAAAATGTGAACATGAAGACACACACTCTGGTGTCAACTTTCTCTCAACCATCAGAATCCCTGGGACCTACCTGGCTCTGGGAACACCTGGTGGTCCCCACAGTGAAGTATTCCATTGGGTTTCTGGGGTGGGCGGACTAGTGGGAACAGGCAGACGGCCTTCAATCCATGTTTCTGAAATCAGTGGCATACCTCCACCTCTAATGGTCTGGACACCAGCTTTCTCTTGCAAAAAACACTGTCATCGCTTCTTGCTACCTTCCAGAACCCACCCCTGCCTCTTCGATGTGGTCCATAGGAAATAGACAAGAATGCTAAGGAGTCTTTGAGACTATTCTGTGAGTTTCTCGTCACTGTTACTCTAGCCCAGGATGCTCCCAAATCTGACAGGAGCATCTGGTTACTGCTTCTAGCATTTCCCCTCTACTTCAGCCATGTAGCCTGTACCGTTCCTGGGAAACGCCCCTCCCCTCTTTCTTTAGAGCCCTTGAGTAAACATGCTGTGCTGTCTGCCTCCGATGCCTTTTTCTCCTCTCCTCTGTACGTCATTAACAACCGTCTTTCGCTTGTGACTTCCCACAGCAGAATTTCTCTAATTGCTGCTGTCTTCAAATATACCAACTATCTCCCTTCTATCTGCTATAGATCCTTCTTCCAAGTGCACAACGGTCATTATCTGATTACAGTTTTTCTTCTCCATAGACTAGAAATTCCTCATGCACAGATCAGTGCCTTTCTGCATACAGCTGGTTCTCCAGGAGTAACATGGTGACTACCTCACAGGTGGTGTTCAATGAAGATGTATTGGTTACTAGATGAAGACAAGGACAGAGAAAAGGTGATGAAGAGCCAAATTATGGAGTCTGGTGGATTAGAAAATAAGGAATCCATTGATGGAAATGTTTGAAGCAGATGGAGAAAAGAGCCACTCAGGAAGAAGTCCCCAAGGATTTGGGAGTCAAGAGTGGCTTAAGTACAGTGGCCAACAGCCACTGTACCAGGCTATAAAGGGCTTAGAAAGCTGACATGCTGTGGACAGTCTGGGAAATCAGCTGCGAAACTGTGTGTAGCGTGGAGCAGATCAACAGCAAATTGAAGGGAAAGCTTCAAACAAGCCTGCTAAGATAGACAAGGAGGAACCAGATTGCAGAGGCCCTTAAAAATCACCCTGAGAAGTCTAAGATCCATCTCCATGGAGCACACAGCCCTTTGAGGTTTTGAGGAAGGGGCAACGTGACCCAAATAGCACATCAGGAAGATCAGCCTGACAGCAGTAAATAGAGCACATTGCAGAGGAAAATCCTGGGCTAGGGAACAGGGCAGCAGTTCTGGGTGACAGATGTGGGTGCTGGAGGAAGGGGAGGGGCAGATGCGGGCGTCCTTCTGAAGGATCCCTTTATGAGGCTGAAGGTACATTTACTGTACCACAGTGGTTAAAAGCCAGGCCTCCAGATTCAGACCTCTGTAGGTTCAAGTCCCAGCAAAACCATCATTACAGCGCTGCTTTTGGCAAGCTCAGGTTCCTTGTCCGGATAATAGACAATTTCTGGACATTCATGGAGGTCACTGGGGAGTCTCAAAAGCAGCCACTTTGTGGAATACCTGGTGATGGTTCCCGGGCATCCAGCATCAAGTGAGGCAGCAGCACCGGGCAACGGTGTACCAGGGAGGGACGACATTTCTTGAGCCATCTTCCTGTCTCCAGAAGACAGCCATCTACATCGCAAAGACTTAACTCCCCCTGGCTTCTGCCTCCTGGTTTTTATAACCCACTTCTGGCTTCTGCTCTGGATTCATGCCAAAGCCAATCTCTGCTGGCTCTTTCAGGTCCTTATTCTTCAGACTGCTGGAGGCTTTTCTAAACTTTTGCCTTCGACATTTAGTTCCAGCCTACCCCCATGCTCCAGTGCCACCCCCTAAGGCAATCCTAAATACTCTGCACCCCGACAAACACTCAGTACCTAAATACACCACTTTTCCTCCTCCTAAGAGACATCAGAAAGATAAGTCGAAAACAAGTACAGTGTGAAACTTGGTTTTTAAGAGTTAATAGAGATTATTTTTTTCTCTCTCCAAGGATAGGTAATAGCGTGAGATTCCGAAATTAAGCACAGCAGGAGGAAGGGGGCTGCATAGATTTCACACAGTATCACAGGCCTTGGCAATAAAGCACTTTTAAAAATGCCTTGTGTTGCTAATTCCTTACACAATCTCCTTTTATTTCCAAAGCAGTATGCAGGGCTGGAGCCACAAGATGCGCGTTGATGTTAATGCTATGCTGCTTGGATTAGAGCCATTTTGTGCTGAAACTCCTGCTAGGTTTAGAATGACACGTTACCTTTCTTTTTTTTTTTTTTCCTCCTCCCCAATACATTTTCTAGATGGAATGAATGGCTTCCTCTTCTCATGGGGCTGATGTCGCTTGTGTAGGCATTACCTTGGCAAGCATTTTTCCTTAAACTCTCTGGGATCGCCTGTCACTGGGAATTCTGAGTGACTGGAGACAAGTCCTTTGGATGGGTTTCAGTCCTTCTATCCCCACCACCAAACCACCCCCCTTCACTCATCCACTGAATTCTTCATCAAATAGTTATTCAATAGTTCAATTGCACTCTCTAGAACACGCAGATTTGCATGATAGTAAAAGACAATGTACAACTAGCCACAGAGCAAGGCGTAGTTACAGAGAAAACCATCAGATGGAAACCTCACCACACATGGAGGCCTTAGTCCACAGATGGTCAAAGTACCAATCTACTGCTTGCACTCTATAAAGATACATGCCTGCTTTTCTAGTCTATGGGGAAGCCCTGTCAACTGCCCGCTGAGTATTTGTTGAATGCCATGATTGCATGGAGACCCAAACAAGCAAGGCTCCAATCCTCTGGAGTTACTGCTACTCTGAGGCTAACAAGCAGGGCACCTCGAGTTCGATCCTGTCCCTGATGCCAACACTTTGTTTTCTTGTTGTAAGAACCACGGTGATCTAATTAAAGTCCTGCACTCCTCTATTTCATGGTGCTGCCTTGCGGTATCCTCTTGTTCCCAGAAGACCAGCCTCTTCTTAAGCTTCAGTAACCCATGGCCAGTCAAGGTCTGAAGTAGCAGAGAACTCCAGGAGAAACCCTGAACTTTAAAACTGAAGGCCGTGCAAAGAAGCATGAAGGAATCTCACCCCACCTCAACTCCATTATGTCTGGAAGATGCTACATCATTCTGTCTACTGGCTCTACTCTGCGAATGCTACCTGCCAGTGAGGCACTTAGCCAGCTTGGTTGTCATAGAGCTTATGTTCAAACGACCCCTATGAATTACTCGATGCTATGTCGTAGTACCTATGTTCTTCAGCCTGCTTCTTCTCATCCCCAGAAGGGTGCACACACACAGTAGGAAGTCTTGAGAAAGGCCACACCCACATTCATATCTTCTTATAACCGGGCCATCTTATGACTGGTTAACAGTGGGACCACCTAGGCCTGATTTACACACTAGGTTTCCTCATAGTTAGGGACATATGGAAGAAGACAGAAGTGGATTTTTAGGTTCAGATCTAATACAATTTCAGACATCTAGGGGATCTTGGGCTTTATCCCCAACAGATAGAGGGGTTGGGTTTACTGTAATCATAATCAAATTCTTCTAGTATTGTCCACATGTCGCTCTCTCCTTCTCTCTGCTTTTTATGCATTTAAATGAAACTGGGACGGGTGATAGAGCCCTGTGGCAGAACACTTGCATAGCATGCACAGGCCCTGAATTTTATCCAGTAATATAAAGTAAATGAACAAACAAATGTCTGTAAGTGTCTATGTCCCAGAGACTGTACCAAGTGTTTGGAATACAGAGAAGTCAGCCTCTGGTCTTCAGAGGACTCTAAGGACTGTAGATCTGGTTGTTGGAAAGTTCCTTCAGAGCTAAAATGTGAAAAGGTCACCCCCTTTGCCTGGTTCCAGGTCACCAACTCTCCATGTCAGGTTCTCCCACTCTGGCCTTCAGCCACACTAATGTCCTCTGTGTGTAAAATCCCTAAAGGTTCTTTCATTATTAATCCAGAACTCAAAGACCATCAGGGAAGAGTCTTCCTAGTCCTCCAGTGCCAGCCTTGCTCTGTCTCACCAATGCCACTGTTCCCGGAGCACCTTACCTACGGTCCATAAGCTACACATGCAACCTGCTACCAAACTAGATCTATCAGAATGGTATGGTCTGTTCTCAAATCTTTATGTGGCAAAGAATCACCACTCACACTTGGTAAAAGCCACAGAGGATTCATGATCTGTTTGTCTGGGATGGAACACAAAAGGTTCAATTTTAAACAGATGTCCCAAATAGCTTTCCAGTGGATGACTGAGTGAGCACCACAGTGATGTCCTTCTTTGGTGGCCAGTGTTTATTTATGCAGAATTGCTACCTAGGGTCATAAAACAGTTCTTATTAGGTAAAGGACACACAGCATGAGTCTGGGTGTTCTGTGAGTGTGGGGGGCTAGTGTATGGAATGGGTGGTAAATAGTGATAACCAGTGTTCTGATTTCACTTCTGTCGCTGTGGTAGATACTCTGGCAAAGAGCAACATAGGGAACGAAGGGCTTATTTGACTTACAGTTCATCATTTTGGGGAGGTCAAGGCAGGAGCTCAAGCACCTAGTCACATCATATCCACAGTCAAAAGCAGAGAAGAAACACCTTCTTGTTTGTTGTTTATACACAGCTGGCTTTCTTCACACAGTGCAGTACCCAGCTCACAAAATGGTGCCACCCACAAGGGGCTGGGTGTACCTACATCAATTAAAAATTAAGACAACCCCACCCACCGAGGCATGTCCTCAGCCAACCCAGTCTGCGCATCCCCAGTCAGGCTCTCTTCCCAGGTGATTCTAAACTGTAGCAAATTGATGGTTAAAGCCTATCGTCCCAACTAGTATGTACAAATTACCACTCGATCCTGGCTTTCCGCAGCATTTCCCATCTGATCCTCCACAATGTGGGGTTGCCAGGAAGCTATTGCTAGTATTCCTATCTTACAGAGTTCGGGCCCTCAGCAGTGCCTTGACACAGAGGAAGAGCCATCGTGTTCAAATCTAATAGACAAAAATCAGGCAGTGACCCCCTTGCGGACAACAGCTGTGGGAGGCTGGCCGGTCACTTGACCACTTCACTCTGTGGCTCCTATGTGGAGAAGGACTGATACACAACTAACCATTACATGAGGCTACCCATGTACAGCACCCAGCACCAAGCAAGCCCAGGGCATGATAAACAGCCCAGAGATGCAAATCCAGCCACTGCCTAGCATGCACTTTGCCTTGGTGAGGTCCAAGACTCTGCTCCTACCATGTGATTTGGTTTGTAAGGCTGTTCACTCCTAGCCTCCTGCTCTGTGCCCTAAAAGCTGTCTAGGCATTGCGATGGTGCCAAGGAGGTAAGCCCATCCCCAGTGGAGCTTACAGCATCTTACACTTCCCAGGCTGGCTACTAATTTGCTGTGTAGCCAAAGACATCCTTGAACTTCTGACTCCCCTGCCTCCACATCACTGGTTCTCTTATTAGAAAGGTGCACCACCATGCCTGGTTTAAGCCATGCTGGCAATGGTACCCAGGGCTTCTGTGTGCTGGACAAGAAGTCTACCAACTGAGCCACATCCCCAGCCCACATGGGGGGTTCTTTTTTTCACCACGTAGTTCTCTCTTTCAAACCAGGCAGGCGTGTATCCACCATACCTTTCACTTCCAGGGATATTAACATGATGCCGTGTGGACAGATGCACCATGGGAATGAATATGCAGTAAGACAAAAGCTAAGAAAAGCTAGCCACAATAAGATGCAAAGGCATCTGGAATCTAGTAACATCTGGGTGGCCTGAAGAAGTCCCAATGAGTAAAGAGCTTCCTTGTGTTTCTTTATCTATTGATAGAGATGTTTATGTTCATAAAACAACCACTCAATTTCTCGGTTGAAGCAGAAAAGACACTGCTTTCTGGTGGGAGCCAAGGTTGACTAGGCTCTCCGTGAAAGAGTCAAGGAAGAAAGTTCAAGATAGAATTGTACGAGATGGTATGCACTTGTTCAAAAACAGTTCCAGTGAAAGAAGGAATTAATGAGACTGATCCTGCCAGACACCGTGAACAGGATGCCAGCACCAGAAAGGAATGCCACACATCACAAGAGCCTGCATGCAAACTTCAGGCTGCCCCCGATACTACATCAGACAACCCCGGTTCTCCGCAGCCACAGAGGAGACCTTGAAAGTCTGCATCGTTCAAAATCACAAACAGATGAACCAGCAAAGCAGGGCATGTGCCCAGGCCCTGAGAAGAGTCAAATGGGCAGGGAGAAGTGGATGCTGGGAGGTGGTTCAGTTGGCAAAATGCTTGCTGGACACGCACGGCACCAGAGTTTGGAGCCCCAGGGCCCAAGTCAAAAGGCAGGCACCGTGGTGCCCAAGTCAAAAGGCAGGCACGGTGGTGCCCAAGTCAAAAGGCAGGCAC